>JAUYWG010029901.1:0-24233 GCA_034779775.1 Enteromius afrohamiltoni
TCTATCTATCTATCTATCTATCTATCTATCTATCGTTCTATCTATCTATCTATCTATCTATCGTTCTATCTATCTATCTATCGTTCTATCTATCTATCGTTCTATCTATCTATCTATCGTTCTATCTATCTATCGTTCTATCTATCTATCGTTCTATCTATCTATCTATCGTTCTATCTATCTATCGTTCTATCTATCTATCGTTCTATCTATCTATCTATTTTTTCAAGATGAAATGTTTAATTTGATCATTTTCTAAATGCTACCTCAGTTCAAATTCACATAACAGACAGAATTATTTCCTTTAAAGGATTTTGTCTGTTATTCTTCTTTTCTTTTCTTTTCTTTTCTTTTCTTTTCTTTTCTTTTCTTTTCTTTTCTTTTCTTTTTCTTGCTTCTGGGAGAGTGTGGGAGATGGAAAGAAAATTAAGAAACTGAAAGAGGCACTTTGTTTATTAACACATCATTTATAATGGTAACCATACACTCTATGGGTCAAAATAATCTATTTTTATTTTATGCTAAAAATCATTAATATAATAAGTAAAGATTGTGTAAATTTACTACCGTAAATACATAACTTGTATTTTTGATTAGTAATATGTGCTGCCTCAGTACGTAGACCTATTTGGATTCCAATGGATAGATAGATATGTCTCATAAATATACAATATATATAAATCTTCACATTTAAATGTCAAATATTCTACACCCTTATGATTGGTTTTATGGTCACATTTATATAGTATATTTTCCAACACATATGTGAGAATCATAACAATTTTATTCTAGAGTAAAATGAAAAGTGTTAATGCGCATGCGGTGCTGGACTGAACTGGACTCAACTGGACGGCTGACTCCAAGGTACTCGAGTTCAAATCTCAGCGAGGAAGATCTATGCTGCTGAGGTCTCCGGTGACCACTCTGCCCTTGACTACATTTAATCTGAAGTGCTTAACCTGAGCTTGCTCCAGGGGGACATGTACTGCAAATTACTACATGAACAAAGACATTACCATTAAATTTAAGGGAAAGACGAACAATATTGTAGTCACACATCTCAGCTTCAGTGTTCCAGTCACCCATATTCTACACTCGCCCCAGATAGATCTGCTTTGAACACATCTGTTGTTTGGTGTCTGTCTTATTTTGTTGTGTTCTCCTCTCCTAGAGCGAGTTCCACGCATGAACAACACCCAGCTGGCCTCGACAGGAACGCTGCTGTCCAGCAAGCACAATAACTCTAGCTTTCACCCCTCCTTCTCTCACTCCTTCCACAACCTCGCCCAGCTACCTCCATCATACGAGACCGTCATGAAACCAGAGCTGAACCGCTACAGCTCCCTCAAGAGACTAGGTGAGTGTGCGTCTGGAAGAGAGAGACGTTGAGGAGGGTATAGTGTTTTAGGGTGAGATTGGAGAGGCTTTGCATTTCATTTCATCAGCATGACCAGGGAAGTAATATTTTAGTTGATCGTTGATTCATATTCAATCAACGCCCGAAAACTATCATTGAAAGAATTTGGAAATCACTACAACAACAATTGACTTTTTAAAAGGGTTGAGATTTATATCTAGCATTACCGTACATGCCATACCTGTATATTTTACACCTTTTTACACTCCAGCTGGAGTGTGATCTCACTTCACCACACACAATACGAATCTCCACGTTCACAAGAGCTTATGTTAAACTGAAATTGTCAGCTAAATGTGAATTTAAAATAATTTTATAAACAGTGATGGATAATTTACAATTCTTTCCATCATGTCATGCTTTGCCTTTTTTTGTACCCTTAAATAATTAAGAATTTAGATATCAACTAAAGATTAGAGATTAAGTGTCATGGACATAAATATATACTTGTTTTTTGTTATTAAAATATTAAGATATTATATTATATTATATAAATGTTGTTAATAATAAACAAAATGATTAATTCATATAAAATATTAAGTATAGAAATATAAAAATTAACATTAACCACTGTTAATAAATGCTGTAAAAGTATTGTTCATTGTTAGTTTATATGACCTAATGCATGCACATCTGTTAACCAACTGAGCCTAACTGCGAGGTGTTACCAAAAAACCTGCAACACAGCATTTTTAGCGATTTATTTTTAGCACTGCAGATTATTTGCATAGCTGAATGTGATTTTGCATGTTACACCTTCATTTAATGTGGTTATACTAAGGGACCGCTGAATGCTTGAATCTGATTGGCTGGTGAACGTTCTAATGTGTGCAGTTCTACAGAGAAGTAGTTCCAGGCAGCTCTTTGACCACATCACAGTTCCATATCACTCCACCAAATGGTTTCTATTATTTCAGAGGTCTAATATCAGCAAGATAACCAAAACCCACAACGACACTGGCCAAACAAATACATATAATAATCAATATGATGAGGACACCAGCTAATTTCTATGATTTGCCACAAAATTAGGTTTTTTATAGCTCTCCCTCCCATGCTAATATTGCTAGCGCTACTCCTTAACACAGGGATGCAAACAGAGGTATGGTCAAAAAGGAGTGAGATTATCGAAGCCCCCGCAGCAAATATCATATAATTACATTGCCACCAACCTCTGCCATCCAGGGCTAACCCATTACACACACACAGTTCTTTATATGAAAATACACAGTCCCAGTTCCTTGGAAATTCTTAAAAGTAAAGAACACTGAGAAAATTTAACATACATTTATTCCAAAATAGAACTTATTAGACTATTGTGCCAGTCCCTTCAGTACAGTGCACTTCTTCCAGCTCTCTACAGTTTCTTCTTCTTCCTTGCTATCACCAATGCCTCCGGGGCCTTCCGTCTAGCTCACTTTGGGTAGATATGATGGTACTGTAGACACTCTCTGTGTGTGTATAACACTCCGGCAGTGTTTCAACAGAGCATGCATATAATAAAATAAAGATGTATAAAATAAAGAAGAGCAGATATTTAGGCTAAAATGAGCAAAGATAAAAGTCGTTGTCATTTTATCTTTGTTTTTCGAATAGATACACATTACAAATAAACATAATATGAATAAAACAAACTGCTTTTATTTTTCAGGAAGAGTAGGTGTATTCAGCAGTATTGAAAGATGAAACACTATATACTTCTACACTACATCCATCATTTCCCCTCTCTCAGCTAGTTTTTATCTGACTGAGTTTCTTTTTTCTGTTGAACATTGAGGACCAGCTACTGTTTGGTTACTCAAAATATCTTATTTTGTGTTTAGCACAAGACAGAAATACATATAGGTTTGGGACAGCATGTAAGCGAGTAAATAATGTCACAATTATCATTTTTGAGCGAACTATCCCTTTAATGACAAGCGACGGCATGTTTAGGTCTGTCCCTTACATTGTGCGCAGATGACATTTCAAGCCCGCGCGAGAGTTTGAAATGAGCTCGCGGGCTCCCGTTTCCTCGCGTGTAGATCTGTTTTTCTCTCGCGAAAATTAATTACCGCGTGTGCCAACATCAGTGGTGCGCTTGCTTATTAATGCCATAGAAATAGCGGCACACACACACACTCATAATGTAATTAAATGAAATGCATTAGTCTGCTATCAGCGGCTCAAGCCTTCGTTACAGGTCTAAAATGATGATTTGTAATTAACAACAGAGGCATTGGATGAGATGCAGAAGAAATACACCTCACACAATAGCGTTTTAAGTACAAAAACCAGACAAATACCTTAAAATATATCATCTGATCGAGATGTGGCAAACGAAGTATAAGTGGGAGGGTAAAATTTTTGGGTGAACTATTCCTTTAACATCATTCCCAGACATATCCCATCTCATCACATAAGCACTTGTTAATGACAGGAGTGGATACTAATTTTCATATTTCCTTACTACAGAGAAAAACTTGGATGAATATTCTGGATATTACACCTCTAAGCGAAGGCCAGATAATGCTCCTCCCAGCTTTCACTCCTCCCAGCACCACCTTCCCTGGGGTGGAGACTTCACACTGGGGGCCCGGGGGACCCTCCCGTTGAACACCTCCCGCTCGCGCATCCACATGCCCACATCCACCCCCAACCCCTACCCGCTCCCCCAGACGCAGTACAACCCCACGTTCGACACGATGAGTAAACCGCCCCGCCGGGTGATGTCCCAAGACCAGCTCCTGGCGCTGGGGGAGGGGAACACTCTCTCACGCCTCTCCAAGAACCAGCAGCATCAGTACTACAAGCCCATGACCACCAGCAAGAGCTCCAACACCCAGACTTTACGCAAGTCTCACGAGCGCCTCCTGGTCTCTCCGGACCGCCTGGAGGAGCGGATGATGGCTGATTACAGCGGGATGGCGCCCACCATGTCCCGTCTCTCGCACCACCAGAAAGCGCAATCCCAGCAGAACGTGTGCGTGACGCCCTCGCTCGACCGCCATCACATGATCAAAATGAATTCGCACCCTACCTCCGGCCGCGAGCAAGACCACACAGTGCCCACCATGTCCTCCGGCCATGGGGCCGGGACTATGGGATGGGGGGAGGTCCACGGCTCCGGAGGAGGGCCTGGAGCCATGGCACACAGCGCTCGCCGAATGGCCTTCGCCACGAAACGCCAGAACACCATCGAACAGCTGCATTTCCTTCCTGGAGGTGGAGGAGGTGGTGGAGGGGGTGGAGGTCAGGCGCTGAGGACGGGGAGCAAGAACGAAGTAACCGTGTGAGCGCTGGATAGACGAGGTGTGATTGTGCAAGCCGAAGGGAGAGAAGATGGTGGAGTGTAAAGAAAGGCTGACGAGCGGAAAGCAGGAAGCAAAGGGGTCCCAAATTAGCCCCAAATGAAGGGAATACGCAGTGTACTGCTATTGAGAGAAGGAGGGATGTAAAAACCATTGCATATGTGATTCTGTAGATCCCTAAATTGCCAAATTCTCCATAAATAGAAACGTGAGGAAAGGGCCCGGGTCTCCTCTGACCTGTGAGTAGCATATAGTGTCTCGCTGGCACTATTTAGACATGAGGAGTTGCGAAAAAGGAAAAGGTCCATTACTAGAATAGGCCAAGTGTTCTCTATTTAGTACATTCCAGCAGATGTCAAAGCCAATTGGTTTAATTTGTTTTATTCCGAATCCAATGATACAGTTGACCTCCAAACGTTTGGTCTTATTCGATGCAAAGTTATTCTCAAAGAGGTGTATCACAATCATCGTTAAATCATGAATAAGGGAACAAACTGGACAAAACAGACAAGTGTCCAATAGTACACGGAAGATATGATCTGACTGGACTTGGGAATGGATTAAGCAGCTTGCCATGGAGTGAAGGAAACGCCGGTAATTCGTCTTGAGGACTTGAAAGATGTCACTCGTTTTGTGACCTGACTCTTTAGTCTGCACTGTTAATATTAGTCCAAATGCCATTAGCCATATTAGAGCTTATTCATACGGAGAAAAAGATCTTCGGGTGTTACACTGATGATCAGAGAATTTTCGCCTCTTATAACTGAAACTATGAATCAAAGCGGACATGAATAATTTTTTTTTTTTGGGCTGTTTTATAATACGATCTGTCAGATTGATGGGGAAATTGAATGCTTGGGCAGACAGGCGTTTAGGAACCGAATTCAGCCAAAATCTGATAGAAGTCATGCCTCTTTCTTGCATGTTTGACCAATCAGAGAGCAGCTTCATATGACGTCCTGGAGTCAATGCGGTTGTTCTGATATTTATAAGCGTTAAGAGCTGAGATTTAATCATGGGCATGCAGTAATGTCAAATAAGACAGCATACTCTTCACACTTAGTTTGCTACTCAAGCTGTTGTACTGAAGGGGAAAGGGTTGGTTATACTACAAACAATTTAATCCAAGGGCTATACTGAAACTTCTTCATTTGTGTCTGTGCTTCCGTGTTCTGACGGCTTTTTATCGTTTCCCGTGACACGGAACATAAGAGTGTACAAAATAATAGAGAATCTGCAAAGCTACTTCAAACACTCTGTGTCACTCTAGGATGCATTATTATCTAACCGACGAGTTAGGGTTTAGAATTAAAAGGTGTCTTGTTTATCTATACTATATTCAAGAAAAATGCATTTTTTGTTTGCAATTTCTGTGTTTTTCAGCTGTCTCCACATCAAATGGACACTGTTGTGGTGGAATTTCTGAGAACGACCTGGCTGAGCAAGATTATTGGGCCATAATTTAGTATTTTAGATCACTCTGCAATGTTTAAGCTTTTATTAACTTTGACTCAATTTAAATGCGTTGAAAAAAGGTAAAAAAAAAATTGAATTAAATCCCGAATGTTCAAATATGTACACATGCCAATTTATGTGCATATATATATATGAATATATAGTCATCAGTATTCTTCATATTCTTGATTATAAACATTGTTTTGTTTTAGTTTTTTTTCTCTGTGTCTTTAGAAATTGTTTTTATTCCTGTTTTCCAATTATATTTGAGTTTCTAGTGGATTCTTACCTTTGTAACTCGACAAAAAAAGCAGATGCAATCATAGTGAAAAGACAAAACGCATGAAGATGTCAAAGCCAGTGTTGATGATGTCATATTGCTGACTTCTGATGTCAAGGTGTGTATGTGTCCAGTTTGTGTGTCTGTATTTGTGTGCTTGTGTGTATTTCAGTGTCTACTTTGGAATGCTTTATCTCGCATTTCATCTGACCTTTGCTCTATGTGAAGTCGGAGAATGTGCATTTCAGAAAACCCAAAATATGATTTGATTTTTAAGTGAGTGTCTCTTTGAATGCAAAAAATTTAAATAATAATAATAATATTTAAAAAAAAAATTATTTTCCATTGCTGCATTCACCAAAGTTCTGGAAAACAAAATAACCATAAGAGTATTTAGACTTCTTTTTGTTTGTTTGTATAATTTTTCTTTTTCCCATGAGATACATAAACCTTGTTGTAAATTTTCTGGGGGGAAATGCCAAAATGCCATGCATAAAATATTTACAGCAAAAACTTTCATTATTATTATTTTTAAATAAAATCCTCACCATTAAGAAAGACGTTTCCTGGAGATTTATGTGTAGCCAACTTTTTCTCATTAATTATTAAATATGTTGGTTTTATGTTTCGGGGATGATTACATCCCAATATAGCCTGAAGTATTTTGATCTATAGATGAATTGCTTGTTTACCTCAGGTAAAACAGCCAGTGTGGTCTGTTAACACATGCAACTCATTTAGCAAGCGATTCGATTAGAATGTGGATGGTTTATGTTACCAATGAAAGAGAAAAATAATAATTTAGTGACTGATGTATTGTCTAAATGTGAGTTACAAAAACCCACTATGAATCTCAGCTCTTCTTTCATCTGATTAATTTAGTTTAGATTCACTGCTCTAAAATATTGTTTAAACCTAGTCTCTATTGTGACTCTGTTATGGTGTGGGCTCATTACGGTTTGAGTTGTCATTAAATCCTTTTCTGTAGTATAGCGTTCCATTTTACTATATTTATTGACATAAAACGGCCCGTTTCAGGTTCTTTAATGGCTCCTGAGGGAGACGGACGCGGCGTTCGCCATTTTGAGGGGCAGGGTGGGCGAGGACCTTGTGTTCGGGTAGGGGGGGGGGGAGACGGCGGCATGGTGGTAAAATGGCTTCAGAGAGGTGCTGTGCCCTGCATCCTTTCCAGAATATATGTGCTGTCTAAAAATGCTGCGCGCTCCCTCTCGTAAAGTGAAATAATCATCGTGATTAATCTGGCTCGCGGATCAGCTGTTCCCGCGGACTGTTATGTGTCCGTCAAACGCGCCGCGCGCGCGCTGTTTTTGAGTCTCGCGCGGGAGGCTCGAGAAAGGTGCGCTGTGAGAATGCGTTACTACGTCACACAACAGAGGTGCATATAGAACGCGCCTTTTGTTTTTGACGCTGGTTTGCTAACCCCCTGATATAACGACAAATCCCGTTAAGGGTGTTTTGTTTTGTTTTGTTTTAAAACTGAGATACTCAGCACTTCCCTGTCATCCTACCTCAATTAAACTCTGATACACTGCACGAACGAGAAAATCCTTTCTTTGACCCACACTTAATCACCGCATACTGGTTTCAGTGCGATATACAGCACAGCGTCGGACGTTTTAACGCGTAACACCACCCGGAACTTGTATCACTGCCCGGAAACGACCACTGTGAGGCGAACAGAAGTACCCAAAGGAAGACGGGGGCACTAAAAATTGACACGGGGCGGAAAATATTTGGCCGACCATAATCCGCAAACAAAATCCAGCGGAAAACGGACTCGAAGGGCAGTTTCGCTCGAAATCCTGGGATGCGCTCGATCTCGCGCGAGCTTGAGCGTTAGCGAGCGCCGCCAGCGGAAATCGGGGTTTGTTTAACGGATCGAAAGCGATGGAGAGGCCTGCGAGAGTGTTTTTCCACGGGATGAGGAAAAATGACCTGCTAACCTGAAATCGGAAACCGCCTTTGTGCACATCTACGCTTTCGGCGCCCTTTTTTAGCGTTAATATCTTCACGCTTCGCTCTCGAGAGGACTTTCTCCGTTCACGAGCAGGTGGGATAGCAAAGCTTTTGAGTGCACTCTGTCGCGATGTAAAAGGGTACGACGTCTTTATTTAGCTAGCTAAGAGGCTAGCTGAATTCGTCTGACGGGCTGTCTGCACTCACTCACTTTCTTGTTTATGTTTATGTTTTTCTGTCATGTTGTTAGCCTCTACGCAACGCCTAGCACACGCACATTTAGCTAAATTAGTGCACGATATCGCCGAGTTGATTGTACATTTAACACCTCTGATTTTGCCGTAATTTTCTATTTTGAAACTTTTTGCTGTGCCACAGAGGGATGTGATTGAAACAGGGAATTGGGCTGTCCCCCTCTCCCTCATCCCCTTCACCACACCACCGTCCCGGAGAACAATCGGCGCTTCTCCTCGACCTGCGAAGCTTCGGTAAGTTTCAGCAGCTCTGCAGCACGATTTAATTGCACTTGCCTGGAGATCTGGTTCTTTGTCTGTGATGTCGACATTGTGCCGTCATTTGATTTTCTTTGCTGAGCTCTTGATTTTCGTGGTTTGTTTCTGAATATTGATTATTTTTGCATGCATGTTCTCTCATTGGAGTTATTGGTATTATAATCACCGGTGTGGCTTTTTTCCTTGCATTTTGGTTACATTTGACAAATGTAAATACTTTTTGTGTGTGACACATTAGGATTTGTGAATGTGTGTTCACTTACTATTCACTTTACTATTTATTTTACATGTTAATTTTTTTATTCCTTTATATATACGTATGTGTTTTCCTTTTATCTATTATACATACATATGTATATGTGTGTGTATAATTTTAGCATAATGCATAAATTGCTGTAAAAACATGAATTTGGTCACCTTTGTTTACAAGCACATGTAGTTTTAAGTAGTTTCAGTTCATAAGGATTTGATTTGTGTGATATCGACAGGTTTAAGGACTCTGTATTGGAATGCGTGGACGAATGTTTTGGCTGGTATGGATTTGAGTATTTATTTATCTACCTGTCTTTAGAAATCAATTCAAGGTAAATTGGGTCACGTTTGACTGTCATTTATTTGTTTGTTTGTTTTAATAAATAACTTATTTATTTAGTTTTAATTTAAGTAGTTTCAGTTGAGTTACTTTTGACAAATATATAATATCTATCAAAATACTTATTTAAAATTGTACTTCTAAGGGCCAATTTTTGGAGTGTATGCATGTAGATAGTGTATATTATTAATTATTATTCTTATTTGCTAAGTTCTGAACTACGTATATTATGACAAATATCGTATAGTTGCTTACATTTTGCTTTTGTCATAAAGCTGACAACGGGATGCAGCTCATCTCTGTCCTAGAAGCACCTGATAAGCTCATACTGATTTTAACCTGGTAACATGTTATTTGGTTTAACCGTCAGGCGTCAGGCATTATAGTTTGGGTAATCTGTCAGTATTACTATATTATAGTGATGTTGTAATACTATGTTTTCAGTAGTTGTTACCGGTCAAATTTCATGTCATTTAATACCAATTTGGATATCACAGCAAAAAAGAATATGCTGTCGTTACATTGCATGCTATATGCTTACAGTTGAATTTTTATTTTTCAATATGCATGAGCTTGTGACTAACAACCAGTGGTCTTTTAATTAATAAATAGTTGCAGCTCATTTCCTGTTGAAAGCTATACGGACTTCTAAGGACTAATTTATTTTTTTTTTTATAGAAAGTTGGAAGAAAATGGTTAGGAAAAAATAGAAAGTTTACATGGAGTAAAAGAACCAGGGTAGCTCAGTTACTATACATGAAATAAATTTGAACTGTTTATATTAACGAAGCTGCTTTTATTAATTGATTTGTTTCTTCAGAAACAGTGTGCATGTTATTCTCAGTCACAGCAGTGCTATTCAGCAACACAGATGGAGTTATTATCCTTATACTAATGTTTAAAGTTATGAATAAGGCTCTTGTCAGCTGTTTCTGGTTTGTTAAACGTCAATATGTGTATTTGAACATTAAATTGAAACGATGGTTAGGGAGTGTCATGCATTTCTCTACTAAGTAAATGCTGCTGTAAGGATATTCTGGTATTGTGCAAAAGTAACCATCCATTTTTTTTTAGATATTTAGATGTTGTTCATCACATATTACCATTAGAGCTTTAAAATTCTGTTATAATTTATGTCTGTCATCTTGTGTTTTGAGTCTTTAATCTTTGCGTCTTTAGGATTTTTTTTTTTGTGGTAGAAAGTGATGCTTTGCTTTTGCTGTGTGAGTCATTGCTTTCTTATGGCTTGTTTTGTACCAGTCACTTCATGTTCTCTTGAAATATTTGTCCTTTGATTGAAAATCTTCTGACTATTTTTGATCTCTCTTTTGTTTAAACCAGGACTGACAGCGTGCCCACGGCAGAGAGGAGGAAGAACTACTTGGTCAAACCACTGTGCTGTGCTTGTGGTCTTCCAGCTGAGGTGTTCTAGACAGAGGTTGGATACACCCTGTGGACCATCTCACCTTTCACCTTTTCACTCCAACTTGGAACAATTGAGAAAAAAAAAAAGTTCACCAGAGTTTCATCGTTAAATGAAGACATTACTGAGGAAATCATAAGCGGGACCATATTATTCAGAAGTTGTCAAAGGAATACACCAATATCAAGAAAGAAAGACATTCCCTCGTTGCTTCAGTTTTACGTGGCTTTCAACACTAAATGGTTTGCTTTTTAGTGAAGCTAATTTTCCTATGATATTAATAGACATGTTTTTACTGTTTTATCTGTAGATATAGTAATTTTGAAAGACCTGTGTTTATTGCATGATATTGTAAACAACCTTTTACCTTTACCTTTTTTTTATATTTATAGATAATTATTTAATCCAAGACTTCCAGAGTTTTATCACATGTAGTGGCCCACTACTATAGCCAAAACTCTGTTTGTTTGGGATGGACGGTCATAACATCAGACACATTACTCCCTCACAGGCATTTCTTTGTAAAAACTGGAGCTGCTAGCAGATTGCTTTAAAGCTTTATATTGATTATTAGTGGCCATAGCGCCAGATTTTTTTTGTCTGCACATCTTGTAGGTTAGATTGCACTGTCCGCTTTACTGCAGTAACGAGTGATCAGGGACGAACAAATCCTAGGAACACCCCTCAACAGTGAGGGAGATGTTCCAGTTTGGAAAGTACCCTATGGACATTTTAGAAATGCTCAGTGGACACCAGGCTCACCAGTTCAAAGGACTGGGGCTGGAAAGACAACTGCAGCACCAACAACAGGTCCAACTTCAGCACCAGCAGCAGCTTCAGCAGCAGCAGCAACAACAAAGCGAGGCATCTGGTGGCCTCCTGTCTGGGCTTGGCCTCGGTTCCCTTCAAGGATCTAGAAGTAATGCTTTTGCGGATTCTTCGTCCTTATTTGCCAAAATGAGTGCACCCCCTCCACCCCTCCCACAACAAACTCAATCCTCATCATCACAAAGCACACGTAAATCAAGCAAGATGAGCAGCAGCAGCGGGAGTGGCAGTTCCGCCTCTGGCTATCCACAGTTCCTACGCACATTTCACCCTGCCGAGGCGGCTCTAGCGCAGGAGCAGCTTCACTCAGGAATGGGGCGTTTCGATTTTGCAGGAGGAAGTACTGGAGGGGGATCTGGGGTGATTGGAGGAGTTGTAACATCAGCACCACCGCCACCACCCTTGCACCCTGGCCTCTCTGTACCTCAGCCGTCTCCTGGGCCGTCCTCATCATCGCCCTCCCCTTCGAGTTCAACCACCACTTCTAATAACCCCCCCAGCAGTAGCAGCTCAGTGGCTGGATTAGTCGGAGCCCAGTCTGATGCGAGAAGTTTACACCAGCAGTTTAGTTGCATGCTCGCTGCAAACCAATACCTGTTTTCTGGAGTGCCCACAAACGCCAGTTTAGAGCAGTTTCTAGTTCAGCAGGGTCCTCATAATCATCTCGGCCTTGCAGATTCAAATACAGGTCTTGCTCCTCCTCCAGCCCTACATCCTTCCCACGCCCATGGCCATCCAACTCCTCAGCCCCAGCAACAGCAGCAGCAGCTCCCACCTCATGCATTGTCTCACCCTCACAGCCATGCACATCCACACCACCCACTACACCCTGCCCCCCAACCTTCACCTCTTGGTGGTTTTGATTTCCAAGGTATTCCTGTTCTTTCATCCAATCAGCTGGCCTCTCTAATGCAACAAGAAGCAGGCCTGCCTTTGCCACTCCCACTCCATCTCTCTGTACCAAAAGATGATGGGAAAGGAGATAGTGGATCTGGGGCTGGAGGAAGTGGAGGTAGTGGCAGCAGAAGAAAGAAAGCCATGGCTGGCTACCTGCCCCAGAGGAAGACAGAAAATAACAGTAGCAGCAGTACAAGCAGCGCTAACTGCCATGCCAGCTCTGGGGCACATGGTCATGATGGGTCCTCTGGTCTTGTGGGAGGAGGTGGAGGGGTTGGTATGAGGGGTCTTGGTGGTGACCCCTCCTCCATCCTCTCCTCGTCAACACCGTCCTCCTCTTCTTCAACTGTCTCCTCCTCTTCTTCCTCTGCCCCATCTTCAAACTCTGCTTCTGTGCTGGTATCAAACATCTCTCAAAACCCCAAGCCCGAAAATCAGCAGCCAATGACTCCTAATATAACACAACCAGAGCAAGAGCCTCTATTTCATTGTGGTGAGTGTGGCAAGTCATTTAGCCACCTCCCGAGCCTTCGCAGACACATACGCTGCCATGAGGAAGATAGCGGTGGTCCCAACAGCAGCACAAATGCAAACCCTAGTCATCAGCATCAGTCAGATCTCCCCCACTCAACACAAGATGGAATTTCGCAAAATGCTCACCATCAGCATGAGAACACAGACCCCATGTCTTCCGCTTGCTCAAGTCCAGATAAGTCGTACTGTTGCAACGAATGTGGAAAGGGGTTCAAGAAGAGAGGGCACCTGCTTCAGCATGGCATTATCCACTCTGGAGCTCGTCCGTACGCCTGCTCCGTCTGCGAGCGTTCATTCAACCGCAGAGAATCTCTCACTCGGCATGAGAAAATTCACGAAGAGAAGCCCTACCGCTGCCCTGCTTGTGGCCGCTGCTTTAGAGAGAGCACTTCTTTGCTTAACCATGCTGCATCAGGTAACTGTGGCAAGCCAGGGAGGAGATCTAGAAGCAGCGATGGTAGCTCAATAAGTTCAGTAGAGGGAAAGGTTGAAAGCGACTTTGCAGGTGGGCAAATGGATGACACAAAAGAGTTGGTTTTTTGCAAAAATGAGGACAGCACGGCAGCGATGTCTTGCGAGAGCATGTATTCCCAGGGAAGAAGCATAAATCAGAATCCTGTGGGCAAAACGGAAGAGAAATATAATCCAGAGTATTCAAGAGATCCTTACCAAACATCCTACAGAGTTGATGATTATCGTCGGCAACAGGCCAACCCATCATCCTATTCTGGAGACTCGTGTAACAACAGCATGTCGAGTCCGGCCCTCAGAAAAGCTCCTTTAGCCCCCACACTTCACCCACACCCTCAAAATCAGCAGCACCATCACCAACCGCAGTCTCATCTGCCGCTCTCCTCTCTTTTGGATGACTCTGAGGATGAAGTCACCAGTAGTGCCATGTCTGCCATTGCTGCAGCTGCTGCTGCCTCTGTCTTGCCTGCTGAGATGAACAATACCGGGGGACGAGAGGAACGGAGAGACATTATCGGAGGTCTGCTAGGAGGGCTTGGCTTCGGCTCTATGGGTGCCTCTTCATCTACATCCGCAGGAAATGGTGGGAATGAAGAATGCCTGAGCGGTTCAATGATACCTTTATCTCACCCCACCCAACAACAGCAGCAGCAGCAGCAGCCCAACTCGCAGAATGCCAACAATCCCAATGCCAAACCCAAGCGGCCACGCAAACCCAGACAGAAAAGAGAGCCGAGACCTGGTGGGGCTCCAGGAGAAGGAGTAAAACGCAGGAGAAGCAACGGTGCAGCTGGAGATGGCTCTGAACGGCCTTATTTATGCACTGTCTGTGGACGGGGCTTTAGTAGACGCGAGACCTTGCGTCGGCATGAACGCGTGCATACAGGGGAAAAGCCATTTCATTGTGACATCTGCGGTAAAGACTTCCGGGAGCCGTTTCACCTTACCAAACATCAGACCGTTCACTCGGGGGAGAAGAACTACAAATGCACCCTTTGTGGAAAGGATTTCGGATATGCACAAAGTCTGAAAAGGCATGAAAAGCTGCATCTACGGGGAGATTTTAAACCGAGGCGGAGTAAAACCAAAACTGCTGCAAATCAAGGGGCACCCGCTAATCAAGATCAGCCCGATCAAACCAATCAGACCAACCCTGGCGCTTATTACTCCTATTCTCAGGATAAAGTTCAAGGATCTAACGCTAGCACAAGCAACCAACCCCCTCCTAAGCTATATACATGCGAGATTTGCTGGAAATCTTTCCGCCACCACTTCCACCTGACTGCCCATCACCAAGCCATCCACGAACACGGAGGGGAGAAACTGTTTTCATGTGAAGTGTGCGGTAAGGCATTTTCCTACTCCAACAGCCTGACCAGACATAGATTATCTCAACACGGCTTGACTCGTTCTGGGCCAACGACACAACCAACAGGAAGCGAATCTATCGGAACTGCCCCACCGGTCTCTGAGAGCGAGGCTGCAACCAATGCACTCCTTCATATAACGCCCGAAAGTGGAAGTCATGGAGTACAACAGCCCCATTCAACCATCGCTCTCGCACAGCATCCTCAGTCTGGCTACTCTCCGCTCTTCTACACTCCAGAATCAGGACATCACAGTTCGAATGTGACTTCGCACCCCCAACATCTGCACTACTCAAACCCCCCAATGGCCCCCCTTCAGATTCAACAACCACTCAGCGGGAAGCAGCTAATTTATTCGGGGGTTCCAAGCAACACTGTTCATTCCACTCCACCTCACATCCACATTTCACCACCCCAGCACTCTCAACACCACCAGCAGCAGCAGCAGCAGCAGCACCCCTTTTCCATGCAGTCTCAACATCTACAGCAAAGCCCGCAGGCCCAGGGAGAGGGCACCCAGAGGAAGAAAAAAAAGAAGAAAAAGTATAAATTGTCTAGTAGCATGCAGTTGATGGCTGGATTCAGTGCTTACGAAATTGCCAGGAGGCATATGTATTTCAAACGGAAGAAGTGCAGGCTTCAGCAGCAGCAAAAGAGGAAGAAGTGGATAGCTCAGCTGAAATGGGCCAAGTTTACTGGAGAAAGGCTTGGTCTAAATGTAGGTGGAGGCACATGGCGTGTGGGACGGTTAAGGTTCAGAGGCCTGCGGTCTCTCGTTGTTCCCTTAAAGTCATACTCTTGCCCCGTCTGTCCCTTCACCACTTTCTCAAGCCGCATAACACTTTCAGTGCACCGTGTGACGAGGCATCCACCACGAAAACACGGCCGCCAGACTCGCCTACGCTGCATAGTCTGTGGAAAACGTTCTCGAAGGCTACTGACAGCTCTCTGTCACCGGGCGCACCACCTGTCCGAAGGAGCGTTCGCTTGCTCTCGATGTCCCTCACGATTCTGGAACAGCAGCCTCCTGCAGCGCCACAAATTCGCTTGCCGGCGCGTCAGTAAAGGAATCAGAATGTCAATAAAGAGGACTAATGTTCAGAAGGCAGAGGACCAGACTGAAAGATCAACAGTTGTGACAGGTTACAGGCACTGAGTAAACTGTGGAAGGCCTTAAAAAAAACAATGTTTTCGAGGCAAGGACCACGCAAAAATAGGACTTTGGTGGAAAGCGCCACACATTCAACTCCTGAACCGTGGTCCGACTGTATCAAAGGGAGTGCCTCGTTAAAAAAAGAAAAGAAAAAAAAAGGACTCAGTTGACATGAAAACAAGCCTGTACCTAAAGAACCATCCATTATCAACATGGATCTCTAACACGGTTTCTCCAAAGGGGAAGAATATTCTAGATTATGGAACTGTTTTTGGTAGCACCTTTGTTGTAATGGTAGCATCTCTATCCTCTAAAAATGCATTCATTATGTATTTTCGTAACTTTATTTGTGCTGCAATGATGGATGCATACCAGTGAAAGTGAACTAATTTGAACAGTAACAATCTATTCTCTAAACTAGCTTCCCCCAGTACCCAGAGCTTAACGGTATAGCCTTTGTTTACTCTCATTTATACGTAGCTTCTTTTTTCTTTTTTGGTTCATTGAGGTGTTGTGTTATGTTTCCCCCTCCTTTTGCTGTCTTCATGTTAAAATGCAAATGTTTGACCTGGAACTGAAAGTTACTGGTTTTGGGAAGAGAATCAAGTACATAGTGTGTGTACTCCCAATGAACAACCTCAATAATGACACTCCATGTTGAATTGAACAGTGTCTCGAAGAGGACTCGCTGCAGTGAAACTGTCAGAAACGTGCAGAGCTGATGCGGAGGGGACAGAATGGTGTTGCTAATGCCATGTTCCTGTGTTTAATGTCATCTGTTTTTTAAGAAATATGTAAAGAAACCTTTTCAGGTGTTTCTATGGCAAGTGTTAATGTCTTTGGTTGTGAGATTGGCTAGCGGGAGCGAGGAATAGCCAGTCTGTACTGTACAATGCGTATTATATTTTATTATGTAATAGTTGTGTTCTTTCTTTTTTTTTTTTATTATTATTATTCAAAGTATATGTTTTTTTTTTTTTGTTTTGTTTTTTTTTTTTTTAATCATTTTTACTATTTTAGGGGTGGGTGGGTTTGTGGCAGGGTCTGTCATTGTAAGATGTGGGGAATATATGTATCAGTGTGATTTTTGTTCCCTGCCCCTTTGATCTGTTTAACCCAAACCACAGTTTAGCCCAGCTTTCCCAACACTATTGTATTCATTCTCAATACTTTACTTAGCTCTACTGTCCCAATGTTTTCCTCTCAGTAAACTAAAATACAAAAATATAAATACTAAACAACTGTTTTCTTTTTCTGAGTCAACAGGAATGTTGAGTTTCTCAGAAAGCAAATAAAAAGATAGAAAATGTACCGTTTATGTTCTGAGTGTTTCTTCTGAGCTTTGCCTCTTCGTGACTGTAAGCAGATTGGGTTAATTTGTTATTTATGGCATGGAAGTTAAATGATTTATAAACATCAAATGAGAGGATCCGACCAGGTGTTACGCACCTGGTGCCATGGTGCCTAGTCGTGCTGGATGGGGCTGTTTACAGCTCACATGTGTTGGCACATGCCCTATGCAGTGCCACACACTATTAGAGGTGCAGGGAAGAATGCCCTTAAGGATGCTTTGGTTCGGTGTGTCAAAGGAACACAACCGTCTGTTCACTTAGTTTCTCTCTCGGGTGTCTCCAAGCAAAAGTTTAATGAGTTCAATACAGGACATCATCTCACGTGACCTTAATTGAAATGAACTGTGAGTGGCAAACAATGTCCACTAGGTGGCAGTAATGTTCTCTGTGTGGCAGAGGCCTGGGAAAGCAAATCAACTCGATTTTCTGTGCGAGGCTTACAATACCAGCAATTCTGTGCGTTTCCCCCTCCAGGGTTAAATATATTAAATGAATTTGTTTCCAAATCTGGTACATTGTGCTAATATCTTCTGAACCCCTGTATCCTCATATGAGGACGTTCTGTTTTCGTGTATTTCTCTGAGACTCTACATTCAGGGCTTTTCAGAGATACCTAATGATTGGACGTTTCATCTCCTTGGTCTTCAAAAATATCTTAATTTAGTGACACTCTTATGCAAATATGATAACATTTTGCAATTATTAAAACCAGTCTAATTTATTGTTTCATAAATCAGCATCTCAGGAAAATGTTATGAGGTTTCAGATCAAAATATGACTTTCTGTTGTGAAACAGGATGTTCATCCTCATACGAGAACACCAGGACTAAAGCATGTTTATTATGCATTTTTGAAAACATAACAAATAAACGGAAAAAGGAATTATAGTTCAATATTCTGTTCAATTATTACACTTCTTTTTGCATTACATGTTGCCCAAAAAACAAATTAATATGCAAATTATATTTAGTTTAACTGTACATAATGACCATTTTAAACACATTTTGCAGAAAGTAAAATGGCATATAAAATCATTCTTTTAAAACAGTTGAGAATCATTCTAAATCTTTATATTTAAAGTTCGTAAACAAAAAACGAATGGAAATTTAAAAATGTATTGGTGAGTCTTTTGCTATGCATATTTTTACATTCATTCATGTATTTTTTTCAAACGAGGGCGTAGGATAACTCTAAACAATGTAA
This sequence comes from Enteromius afrohamiltoni, assembly GCA_034779775.1. Lineage (NCBI taxonomy): Eukaryota > Metazoa > Chordata > Actinopteri > Cypriniformes > Cyprinidae > Enteromius > Enteromius afrohamiltoni. The sequence goes on from JAUYWG010029901.1 coordinate 18,752, forward strand.
AGACATGGGAAAAAAAAAAACATTTTTTCTGAAGAGGATGAGGAATTCTCTGATTTAAAGTTACAGTAACTTTGGAACGGCTTGAAAATGCAATGTTCATAAATTCACCGTCCGTGTACTGGTTTTTCTCAGCGCTTTCTTAATCAAACTAAAACACCAGTATCTTTTGAGGTTTTTCATTGAGTATATTTTAAACTAAAAAGACTGCCTTGTAAACAGAAATACACGTGTGTACAATAATCCTTAATAGCATTTCACACACGTTTTCACCAATAATCTTTCACAAACTAGTGATGCCTGGTAAAAGGCCTTTAAACCCCACTATCTATACAACATCTGATATAGAGATTTCCATGCCTTTAAAAGTGTTAAATATTGATTCTGCGAGGCCTAAAAGTCACCATTTCTAAACCCTCTCATATTTCTGATTCTGCAAACGCTGAATCATTTCAGACACTAAAGTTCACCAGTCAGAGGTTACGGGGTTTACATACGCATCTATTTTACTGTGCAGCTGAATAATTCTTTACATCGTGGGCACAACTTTATATAGATTTCTTAATAGATTTTAATACAGATTTGGCTATTTTCATAATTGTACACACTTTAAACAGTGCACAGTGTCAGCTGTGTGGTCAAACACAAAAGAATCCCTGCGGATGGAACCTTCTTGGTATTTGTTTTCATTTTTAAGCACGCAAAGGCAGATTCCATTTGATCTCTGCATCTGACAAGAGTTGCCGGCACTAATCCACAAAGATCTCACCAAGCCGCCTTTGCATGTTGTTTTACTCCCATCTCACGCGGCACTAGCATGGGGAGAACTCTGGGAGGAGCGACTGACCTAGTTTTGTCCAATCAGATCTGGCGAAGGGCAGAGACTGACCTACTTTCAACCAATCGCGCGAAGGAGAGGCCGCCGGTAGGCAGCGAGCGCGCGTGCCTGAGCCATGTGCTCGCTGCGAGGTCTAGTTCTGGCCTTAAGGTGCTGTGGAAGTACATTTGTGTCGGCCAAACCGACACGCTCACGTTTTTAGACTTATTCGAGCCAATGACAGCTAGCGAAAAAATGAGACAATGAATGAATACGCTTAGAAAGAGCAGCCGGAGTTTGAACTTGGACGGAATGTTATTGCAGTTCCGATCATTTGCATCTATTGATTCTGGTCATGTGTGTTGACATTCGCAGGACATCTTCTCACGCCACTCACCACCAGCAGATGCTCCTCAGAGACATGACGCAGTGTCAGAGTTCTTACCTACGCGTTTATTACGAAACGTGTCCGAACTAAAAGTCATTTTGACATTTTTAGTGGGTTTATAAAAACTTGCATGGAGACATAAGATCAAGAAAGCAAAAGTAAAGTAAATAAAACATTTATAGTCAATTTAGTTGAGAATGCTGCAAGCGTTATTCAGTAAAGCCAACGCCGAAATCATATGCCCTTTTGAGTTGGCACGCACATGCGTGATTATATCGAGCTCTGTGCTTTGTCCTGCTGTTCGGATGCGTTCCCGTTCAGATGAGTTCGATCCAGGAAAATGTGACGGCACTGAAGAGGTTAAGAGGGGCGGTCGGGGATTAATATGTAAACAGAGACGCTTCCTATTGGCCGGAGCGGCTCGTTTATCATATTGTGGGCGTTGATCGAGGAGGTGTGCGTAATGAATAATGAATAGCCCCGCCCCTCAGTGCCGTTCCCCCGTGAGAGGTGATGTCACGAGCGCTGCCCGTGTACGTTCCAGCTGACTCCTGCTACGATACCGAGCGCTCGCTTTACCGAGAGCCTGGAGAAAGAAAGAGAGAGAGAAAGAAAGAAAGAAAGAAAGAAAGAGGTTAGCTACAAAAATAACGAGAGAGAGAGAGAGAGAGAGAGCAACAAAGAGGGTAGAGGAATAATAACAGCCATCAGTCTTGAGCGTCACCCTCTCGTTTAATATGTTTATTATATTCCGAAGAGGAGAACCATCTTTTTATTTGCACACGGAGTTTTTTCCACCTCTCTTTTGATTCGATTCAGTCTGGTGTTCTAGTTCGCTCGCAGTGTCTGTGTATCTCTGCCTCCATGGACGAGCGTCTAATCCAGCTCCTTCGGTTTTTCGGGGAATATTTCTGTCCTGGCCGCGAGGAGCACCAGTTTAATGCGATGACATCCGTCAACAAATGAGCGGAGAAGCTTTACCGAATGCCACACAATCTTCTTTAAAGGAAGCCAGCGCTCTCGAAGAGGATGAAGTGCAACTCCTGCATCTTTCTCACTTGAGCGGACCGTACAGAACCAATCCACTTCAGCTTCCCAATGGGAACGCATTAGGACTCCGAATTCGAATCGAAACACTTATGAACTTCCATACGCGCTGCCAAACTCTGTGCTTTTGTACATTTCTACTTTTGGATCGGAACACTTGATTCAGTCAACCAGCGATCTGAAAAGTTATTAACTGGTTAAACCTGGACTAGGTGTCACACCGAGGAATGTCCAGGCCAATTTCTCAGCTATTGCCTCCTGACCTCCCAGCAGGGACCAGTCCACAGCTCGGTCCTGCCAACCCTGCAGGTACCACCACCAATGGACCCCTGAATAATTCCATGACCAGTCTAAAATCCCTGCTTCAGCTGCCTATTAAAGGGGACCAGAGAGGGAAAGACTGCTGTGCAGAGATGAAAGGTGACTCTCTCTCTCTCTCTCTCTCTCTCCCTCTCTCTCTCTCACTAATCCACTCTCTGAATATAATCTGCAATCCACATGATCATTTTTGCTTATAGTGTAGTTAAATAGAGAGTTATATAGAGAGCAGCAATATAACTTTTGTTGCTTCTCAAGCTCCAGGCTGGTCTTCCTCAGTTCTGTGCAAACCAGGAAACATCTATTCCTCACTCAGTCAGGCTCCGCTCCACGGTTAATACCCATACATTGACCGGTTTATTATAAATTAAAGAAACGAAGGGCCTCTCCCTCTCTTAAAGGGATTTGTGTAGCTGCTGTTAAAGGGATGCCATCCTAAAATGCATTGAGGTGTTGTCTTAACACGGATGTACACATTACGATTCGCTCAGCTGCGCTCTCTCGTGGATAATACAAGTCACCTCAGGTTTAGAGAGTAATCAGGAAGAGGAGGATAAATACTCTTGAGAGCACTTTTAGCACAAGGCCAGTGTTGTACCATCAGTAGTGTACATCCAGAGTAGGGACTAAAACCCTCCGTCCATATCCTCTTTGGTGTTGGTTGCACCCTCTTGATCCTTCCTCAAGTAACACCGCTCTTCCTCAGCTATCACTATGCGGTGCATATTCCCCAGCTCTGTCTTCAAAAGCCCCCGTGCTGGAGATGACGGCTCCGTTCCCTGCTTCCCTCAGAAGTGCAGCGCTCTCATTTGCAGCCTGATCCAGCACCCCCCACATCTCATCTCTCCATCTGAGAGAGAACGAGACTTCCATCTTGGAAGTATTATTAAATGATCAGGGTTTTAAAGATGGATAATCTGAATGTGAAGATAGCGGACATGAAGTATTTTATTATCAGTATTATCCAGCAGTGCTGTCGTTAGCTGAAGCTACAACTACCGTTAATTGTTTGTGGTTAATAAATAAAGCTACATAAAAATGACTAAAATAAACGAAAACTTGAATAAAAAATAAATGATAACTATATGGTTGATGTATCGATGTGTCGTATTGGTGTGACAGCGAAAATTTAAAAAGTAATTACAAATAAAATAATCTCGCAGAATCCTCTCTCATGATATTTTTTAAAATAAATATTTATTTATAAACATTTAAATAATAAAAGTGCTAAAATAATAAATCGATTCAATGTGTAATTGATATATAAATACTATGTAGTTTTTTGTCTTCAGCATGTGTAGTTATGTCTTTAATTATTCTCTTGTGTTATTCTGAAGCTCTATTCAGACGATTCTTCTGCAATGCACTTGCAGTTTTGTTTATTAACCACTAGAGCTCCAAAAGTTGCCCACCTTTGAAACGTCCTGAATCTAGCTGATAACTGTTCTGGTACTAATATATCATGCATGCCTTGAAACTCTAATTTGGAGTAAAAATAGCGTTTTTTTTTGCGTTTGTGATGAAACCCAGAAATGGCGCATTGACACGTACATGCTACTTCATCAACCATAACATGATGCATGTTCTTTTTTCTCAGATAAAGACAAACCCCTGGACTCTGACGAGGATTCACTGGGTGGAGTTGGGGGCATGAGCGGTGGGAGCGGTGGGAACGGTGCCCTGCGTTCCACTAACCAGTCCGCCTTCCTCGGCCCATTGCTGTGGGAGCGTACGCTGCCGTGTGACGGCGGCCTGTTCCAGCTGCAGTACATGGACCTGGAGGAGTTCCTGACAGAGAATGGGATGGGGTGCATGCCGTCGGGAAACACCTGCAGTACCTCCGCTCAGGTCCCGTCTCAGAGCACGCAATCAGCCGTACCCAGCCAGAGCTCCCAGTGCCCACCTTCATCCTCTCCGCCCTGCTCTTCCTCCGCCTCCTCCATCTCTTCGCTCTCCTCATCGTCTTCATCATCCTCTTTACTGGGTCTGGACGTGCCGCAGGGCCCTGGGCTGCTGGGAGGTCCGGAGTGTCTGCATGGTGAGAAGGAGACTTAGTTGTTTAGTTGTGTTTTAATGAACTGCATGTCACAGATTGGATAGTGTGTGACGACGCTTCCTTTCCACCACTTGTTTGGTGTATTTTTGTGTGTGCATTGGTGTGAACAGGAGCAGGACAGTCTCAGCCACTCGTGTAGACTGCAGTGAGGCATGATGGGATGCGTAAAGCGGTTGTCCTCTGATGCCCAGGGCAGTGCGGGCTTTGAAGCTTTAAGGGCACAGCTGTGTGTGTGTAGAGTGGAAATGTTTCTTCACAGCATATTCATCAGAGCAGATAACCTCATGGAATATTTGGGGAAGCTCCAGATTAGCTTTATCAAGCAAAAGAAGTCCTACCTAACAACGTAACGGCAGTATTGATTGCACTTAGCTTCAGACACTGTTAAAGCGAAAGAAATATAAATGATTGTACAGTAATCTGTACTGTAGTCACAAAAAGCTCCATTGCAAATGTTCTAAACGCTGCACAGAAAGAGGCCGGGGGAGAGAGAGAGAGAGAGAGGACTGCTGGGGATGTGGGTGACTGCTATTGCATGTTTTGAAATCTCTCTCTCTCTCTCTCTCTCTCTCTCTCGCTCCCCCTCCCGCCTGCTCTCACACGTTGGGGCCATGTGCAGTAGACTTGTCACGTGCTGATGCAGAGAGCGACGGACAGGGGACGAGAGGGAGGGGTGAGACCGAGAGAAAGCTACAGAGATATAAGTTTGAACAGATATGTACGTCTTTGCCTTTCTTTGTGAGAAAACAAATGTTGGACGTCTGAAATAGATGAAGCTATGTGTGTGTGTGTGTGTGTGTGTGTGTGTGTGGTATGACAGGTATTACAATATGAAGGTGTTTATGAGGATATTTTCAGT
>JAUYWG010030564.1:0-24097 GCA_034779775.1 Enteromius afrohamiltoni
ACAGCATCAACATATATTATGTAAATAAAAACTTTTATTTTGGATGCGATTAATCGTGATTAATCATTTGACAGCACTAATATATATATATATATATATATATATATATGGACTGCGATTAACCATGTTAATCACAAATTTAAAACACTAGGGTATGAGACATAATCCTTATTCTTTTATCATTATTCTTCAGGTTTTATTCAGCAATTATCAGTCTTCATACTGGCAATGAAATATTTACCAAGCCACAATCCCAGTAAACATTTACCCAACTATTATCAAAAGTATTTCTAAATAAATATTACTGCATTATGAGCATTAGAGCTAACATTATCATGCTACATACGACAATTAGGAGATTAATAGTACACTTTTACTCAGAACCACCATCAAGTGTTTGTAACAATTTGGTCATTTACTGTTGTTAAAATATGCTATTTATAGCATTTTTGTATGGCTGTGGTAATTTGTGGCCTCAGTGCACATTATTTTTGTCTGCAGGGCTAACCTTCCATCATAACATCTTGTAAGTATATGTAAAGGTAATAAAGATGTAAAAATATAATATATTATACATGTAAGCATTTAGAGAAGTGAATTAGTTAATAAATAAAAGCACTCCACAAGAACAGACTAATAAAACAGTGTGTGAACAACTCACACAATTAGATAAAACTAGTGGCATTTCAGAGAGTATCACAACACACCGCATACCCACGATTTAATGTACTTGACGTAATCAGCCTGGGGGAAAGTACGTGCATGTATGTAATCCGTGGCTGTTTACACCAAGAGAAAAAACATACGCCTACGCAGTAATGCTCTCTAAAATGGTGGAAAGTGTAAGTCACAGGAGAAGAATGGTTGAGTAAATCATGCAAAAAGAAGTATTCTTGTAGTGTCACAAAACTGAAGTTGTCACATGTTACATTTTACCACGTTTCTGGATCTAGGATCAATTCAGTTGTGTTGCTGTCTATGGAGAGTCAGATAGCTCTCTGATTTCATGTTCTGAAGATGATCGTAGGTCTTATCTGCTTGGAACGACATGAGAGTGAGCAAAACTCTTTCACATAAGTTAACAAATATAGAATGTGTTGTTAAAATTGATACTGCCTTGAGTTGTTTTAAAATAATTGAAACATGTAAAAACACTAACTTGATGAGGTTCGTGCTTGGCTAAAATAATAGAATATATATGACATTGAATTTATGACTTAATTTATATTTGATAAAAAAAAAAGTAACTTTGAGGACTCCTCATTTTAGAACAACAATAGCATACGTGTTGCTCCCATTAGCAATAATTGGGTAAAATTGGGCGAAGTCAAAATTCTACTTCCTGTTACTCATTTTGGAATATGTTTGCTGTTTGCCCACACTGTAAAAAAATAAGTGAAATTTTAAATGTGAAATCTTTTATCCCTTGAATCTCTTAAGCAAACTTTTGTAATAACAAAAGTATCAAGATACTGGAGAATAAAAACATACACATTTGTCCCCACATTACCCCCAACCTAGAATTAAACAAACAAAAAACAAAACTGAACCTGTAACTCTTGTAAAAACCTTAAAAAAGCCTGTTAATAGGTTAACAGTCAGTTCTTGTACTATATACAGAGAAAAACTGTACAAGATCTAATTTGATGTAATTTTACAGTAAAAGGCTGTTAATTGTACAGTTTTTAGAAATAAATCAAACTAATCAATTTATAGTTTTTAATAGTTTTTGTGAAATGTTGGATGTTTTTGTTATCTACGAATGAGTGTTGTGTGTGACCATGATGTTCTATATATTAGTATATCCTGAGTTTTGAGTCTTCATGTGGATTTCTCTTTTACCAACTGCATTATTATGGTGCTTGTCAGTATGTTAGAGGTACAAGAGAGATATTTGAATTTACAGTTTTCCTTTAAAATTTCCATGCTCTTAAATTACAGTTTTATACTTTTGGCTGTAAATGTGTTTACAGGTTTTCTGTATTTTTTTACAACATTATTTACAACATTACCACAACTGTCAATTTTTTTTTGTAAAAACTACAGAATGTTTTGTACTGTGCATGCATTCTTATTTTTCCATATTCATAGACAAACCTGGCCTTAGACATTTTATCATTAAAAACATCATTATCATTGGACAGTGGTGCCTAAAAATGTGGCCTTCTGTAGATGGGCAGAGAGCCGGAGTCCTGGTTCTGTGGCAGGATGCCGGCACCTGCTGTGATTGATTGTAGTGTGGATGCGAGGCGGCCAGAGCGAATCAGTCGGTGTGAAGTCGAGGAAATTGCACTGTCACTGACACCCTTCTCTGAGCGTAATTCTCAATCGGAGTGCTCTCGGCCCACTCACGCTCTTCTCCTGCTGAGAGACTCCATTTTCTGCATTCACCGCATTCTCTCTCACACTTCCTGTTTTTCCTCTTTCACTGGCTGGCTCTTCGATTCACCCTCGTTTTAAATGATGGCTTTCTTTCTGTCAGTAATTTTAAAGTACATTACTGCAGTATTTGATGTATGAGGGGACGACACCCCTAAAGTGCGAGTCATAACATCATAACATACCAGCCACATCTCAGAGAAACTCTCCAGTGTGTTATTAGCAGAGATTGTTTATTTATAAATTGTTGTATTTGTAAATAAATATTAATATAGGACATTATTAACTATGTAAATATGTAAGAATTAGTTTCATCTAAATATTGTTTATTTATATACTATGTTGTTTATACATTGATTATATTATATTGTTAAATAATTTAGTCTATTCTTTTTACAATTTATTTGTTTTATTTGTAAATGTAAAAAAATAATATATATATTTTTTCTTTACTATTAATATTGTTTATTTATATACTCTGTTATTTATACATTTATGATAGTATACTTTATTATATTATATTATTAAACAATATAATGGTTTCTCTTTATATTGAGCTAACTTTTCATATTTATGTATTTATTTATCAATTTAAATTTTATAAAGAAGTGTTTTTTTTATATTTAGGGTTTTTTTTGCATTGTATTGTATTATATTAATATAACGTTCTCTTAAATTATAATGCTGATGTAGGTTGGTGTTTTCTCGATTTTTCTCGCATTTCAATTCTTCACTTCTTTATCTCTTTTCCACATCTGTTCTCCCTCTTTCTATTTGCTCTCTGTCCTTCATAGGCCCACTGGAGCAAACCAGACATTTGTGTGAGCATCTGAGCTGAATTATGTCTCATGCATTAGCAGCGCTCATGAATATGCATAAGGCATACTCATCCTGAACCTCGTGTTGCAAATGCCATCTTTTAAATTGGCAGGGCACCAAAAAGCAAAAACAAATATATAAGGGCATGTAAATATAAGGTGGAGCCTCAGTTCGATACAGTTGAGTTGTAAGTGAATGACATGATGAGTGATTGATGTCTGTGATGCGTCACATTTGGAGGTGAAATCAAGCAGGCTGTAATTGCAGATGTGGCCCATTTGAGGAGATGAGAGTCATAGCAGAGAGCAAACTCATGCTCCTCCAAAAACAAGTGCCTTCAAACTCCAAAATTCTTCTCAACTCACCATATCGTACATCATGACATGACATATATACCAACATCAGAGGGTTTCATTGATTTATCATTTAAGGGCACAATCAAATATGACAGCAGAGACATTCAAAATATTTCATTCTAGTTTTCTTTTTTAACATTGATAATAATTCATTATTATCAAAGATTATATTCAAAGATTCATTATTAATAACTGAGCAGCAAATCAACATATTTTTAGCTGTTTATACTTCTTTCAAAAATATATAATAATACTAATAATTAAATAATAATTTTTCACAAATTCTGTAATGATTGATATTTATTTTTTAAATATGTTGATGTTTGATATTATTAGATAAAATGTAATTTACAAGTAAAGTACAAGTATTTATACAATGTAAATTTTACATGATGATATGATAGTGTTCTTATATATATATATATATATATATATATATATATTTAAGTAAAATAAGTACATTCTACAACATTCATGTCATATTATAATGTATTATTCATAAATTAATAAATACATGTGAAATGTGAGCAATAATAATAATATAATATGATATAATATATAATAAAAAATAATATATATATTTTTATTTTATGAATACATCACTCAAAAATGTAGTACAATATAATATGGCACAATGTGTTATTTATTGTGTGTCTTTTATGCAGTCTTGATATGATATGATATTACATTTCATGTCCCATATTACATAATTCAGTAAAACAATGCAGTTATAATATTATATATTTCATGATAGATATTTCACTCTTGCAGTAAATGATGTAGTCTGAAACCCTACAGTATAATGATCTGTGATGTGATATGTTATGATATATTATGTAGTACATAACATCAAAACATGATTTGCTACACCGTTTTAGATATAGACAAAACAATGCAAAATTACAGTTCTGGCTGAGTTCAAGTTAGAAGGCGTTGTGAAATGCAAACATGTGGCCACAAATTCTTTATTAATATTTAATTGTTTTTGTTTTGCTCGGCAACTGTAAACAACTCACAGTTAGACACACATCACTTGGCAAAAGAACAATTTTCCAGTTATTAGTATTAAGAAATATAACTTTATTGAACATTCTTCTTTTTTATTGTATTGCTGTTATTGCTTTTTTTCTGAAAGTAATACTCCACTTTATTGCTTTAATAAGATATGCCGTGATGTTACAATATAGGAAATAATGAGATACAATATATGGTAAGATAATGCAGTAATACAAATGAAAGGCATTAAGATCTGATGTCTGTTCTTTCCTCTCCAGTCTCATGGCCTCCAGACGATACTATTTTGAGATTCTCCACAAGCAGGACGACAAAGGCTCGGATCATGTTGAAGTCGGGGTGAGTTTGAATCAGCTCAACTCAAGCTCAGAGATGACTCCTAATGTGCTTCAGACCACACAGCGCTTCTGTTGATCCCGTATAAACATACACCATCACCAATCCTTCACTATCCATTATCTGGGGCGCCAAAACAGCTGTTATTGTCCATTTTGATAAACACTATTATACAAGTCCTTTCAGTCCACGGGCTATACAAATGATTGTGAATAGAGGCTAAAGAAACTGCTTTCACTTACAGCTTTGATAACAGTCCCTCTTCAGTCTGCCTGAGAGAGATGAAAAGCTCTGAAAGCCTTATGTTTGGGTTTTTGGGAGTGGGTGACCCGACATTTTATTTTAAGCCATCCTAAGCACCACCTCCTGAAACTGGTCGATTTGTACAAAACTCATTGTTCAAAAAAAGTGAGGTGTGCTCTGATGGGGCAGCGATCCAGTGCACTGTGATTGGTCGAAACCTCAAGCATGTGGCGGAAATGTTACGCCCCTTACCATAACGTCACCAGAACAATAAAATGCATGACAGTGGGGACATAATTACCAATTATCTTGACATAGTACTGTCTTTTTACACGTTGCGCACCATGTCTGCATTCGTGATCAGACAACATGCACTAATGTTACCCTTTACCTCTCAAAACTCACGTTTGAATAGTAAGTAGCAGGTTCTTTTAATAAGAAAACATAACTTACTTAGGGTCATCCAGTGGTACATGCACTTTTACTGTTTGTACTGAGATGTGTGTTGGGAGTGTGTGTACACAACCACCCTACAATGAAAGATCCACCAGTAGTTTTGTTTTAATTTAATAAAACTAAGTTGCCCCTTCTGAAATCAAGCCATTCTCAAAAGCATGTCGGTGTGACAGAGGCCACTCCCACAATAGTTGATTGACAGCAGCGTGTCACACAGACTGAACTGTTGTCTGCACTCACCTACTTCTCTTCTGCGTGTGTTTGAGTGCTTATTGGACTTTGTAGGCAATTAAAGGCTCATTAGATGGTTTACCACAAAATTCCTCAACTACGTTTTTAGTTTGCATGTAAAATATTAATTTTTCATAGAAAAATCATTTAAATGATGGCCTAAATTTTATTTAAGTAGTTTCTGGATGTTGACCTAGGTGTGTGTATAATTCTGCCATCTGTTGGTTAGAAATAAAGCTGTGGGGGTTACAGTTTAGGTTATAGTTTGTTTTGACCAGTAGGGGGCCCATAGAGACCCATTCATTTAACTGGTAATGACCAACTGATCATATCACAACTACTGTTGATCCAGTTGTGTTGTCATACGTGTGTATGTGTGTGTGTGAGCATTGCTGTGTCGCATACGTCCCTACTATATAGTACGCAAAAAACAGTATGCGAGTACCCGGATGACCTACTGCTTCCGGCCGAATTCTATAGTAGGCATACCATGGACGCTTTCCTATCCCATGAGGCTCCGGGAGAGGAGGCGTCATATTCGAAAAATTGCTGAAAGTGGAGACGTGGCTCATTTCAAGTGTACGGGAAAATAACGTTGTTTATTGTGATTAAATTACACTTGTTAAACACAATCTAAATAAACGGATGACTTATTGAAAGTTTAAATTTTCGCGCTGCTGTGACGACGCATGACACGTGACAACATCAATATGGCAGATGTAGTACATCCGAATTCCATTCATACTACCCACATTCATGCTATACTGAATGTACTTTTTTACGGTCGGGTAGTACGTTCAATTTTAAATGTAGTACCTACTTAAGCAGTATGCGATTTGGGACGCAGCGCATGTCTTTTCTACATTCCATTGTACCCTAGTACTAGACCTTCTTTTCTGTGTGGAAAAGCTTTTTTTCAACTGGGGTCATGTAGATTCATGAAGGAAAAAAAACGTACCTTTACAGAAGGTACAGAAATTAAGTCAAGTAAATATAGATGAAAAATGCTGAAAATTGAGAACATTTTTTTTGGTTAAGGAAAAGGCGGTCGGGGTTGTGCTGACCCCAAAGTCCTTATGAGGGTTAATATTCACAAACACTAGTCTATATATCTTGTTTTGTTATATTTAAGTGTACTTAGTGTACAAATTCTGAACCATTTTGTATTTAAGCAGAAAAGTTCAGTGATTCTGTCCATGCTTTCTGCATTGCGGAAATCAAAGGGCACTAGATAACGGTATGGGGTTGTTTTTGAGGGCCGCTTACTTCCAGTCAAGGGACCCCCAAAAACAACCCCATACCGTTATCAATGCATATGCTTTCAACTTTTGGGGAATAGTTTCTGGAAGATCCTTTTCTATTCCAGCGTGACTATAACCCAGCACACAAAGCAATATCCATAAACAACATGGTTGGATGAGTTTGGAGTCCTGACCTCAACCCTGTCCAACACCTTTGGGATAAACTGAAACAACGACTTGCGTCAGGTCTTCTCATCCAACATCAGTGCCTGACCTCATGAATGCCGTGCTGGAAAAATTCAGATCCAAAATCATGTGGAAGTCTACCCAGAAAAGTGCAATTTTCATAACTGCATAGGGGAGACCAACAATAGGTATTCATGAAAATATATAACTGCCTTTATATTTTAGGAATCAAAAATTCCGCAAACCCTGTCAGTGAACACACAAAGCATATTCTGCAGCGTACTGTTATTAGTGAGCACCAAAAAGGAAAAAAGCTATTTATCCACACTAATTATATAGTGAATGCTATATGAAGTATGATAAGGGAAACGTAAGTAGTTCATAAAAAGATGTGCAAGGCCTGTTGTTTTAGAAAGCAGCAGAACAAATACGGTAAATTAAATGAACGTCATCACATCACCATCACAAATGCCAAAAATAACAATTACAGCCCCCTTTTGTGAAGCCATCAGCAAGCATCAGTCCATGGCACACGCTCTGCGGGAGAGAGAGAGAACGAGAGAGATGCAGAGAGTGCTTCAAACTACTTTAGGTTTGATTTAGCTGCGGCTGGCTGCTCCTCATTCCACTAAAAGCATTGAGCAAATACAAAAAGGCCCTCCAAATGAAATTTTCAGAATGTATTTCCTGACTTTGACCGTCTGCTCTGGACTGAGGCGGTGGTGGCGGAGCTTCTGAGAAAAGATCTCACAACAACGTCTTGAGCCGAGCTGCTCTGTGAGGAAAAAATAACGATGATAAATCTTTAACAAAAACAATAACATTTTAAAAATATTTCCATAAACAAAATAGTTCTCGGCAGCACAATACTGTTTATAATTAATTTTGTGCAATTCATTTGTTAAAACAATGTACAACAGGGACAAAAAGAAACAAAATTATTAATATTTTTGCAGTGTGTCATTTGTTGCAAAGCAAATACTAATATTTTATTTATTTATTAGTTTTCTATTCAAATTATATCTGTAAAAATTGTAGTTAAACACAATATATTATTGAATGTAAAAATAAATAAAATACAATATATTATTATTTAATATTTTTATATTAATATTATAACATTTTAAATAGTTTTTTTTATTAATTACTTTTTATAACAATTCAGTAAGACATATTTTGATTAATATAATATCATATATAATTAATTAATAATTAATATAATATATTTTGATTTGATAAATAATCTGACAATAAAAACATTTCTTAACAAATAATTTTGGGGAATATTAAAACTACTATGGTGCTCCCTCTGTGTTGGTTAGGTCAGGGCTGTGGTGCTTATGTTTTTAATATTTAATATTGTAAATATAATATGTGTATATAAATATATATATATATATACATACATATTTATATATTTTGCGTCTCCCAGATAAACCTTCTCTTATTTTTTTAAAAACAAGAACTTCATTAGATCAGTTTTAAATAATAACACAAATGATATTAACCTGTCACTAAAAATAATGTTTGTTTGTATATTTAAGCACATTATGTCAAGAAATACTAACTAAAAGGCTTCCACTATGCTTATTTTTTACTGTCCTTGCATCCACAATCCAATCATTTTTGTTTACTTACTTTACCAATTTATATAAAAAGCTGAATAAAACAACTCTGTTGACCAGAAAAAATAAAAAGTCAACAATCTCTCTGAATGTGGAGAAGACCAAGGAGATTGTTGTTGACTTCAGGAGAGCGCAAACTCAGCATGCTCCTCTGACCATCGACTGTGCGTCTCTGGAGAGAGTGAGCAGCACCAAGTTCCTGGGTGTGCACATCACTGAGGATCTCTCTTGGACGAACAACACCACTGCACTGGCCAAGAAATCAGAGCAGAGTCTCTACTTCCTTCGCAAACTAAGAAGAGCAAGAGCACCAGCCCCCATCATGTACACTTTCTACAGAGGCACCATCGAGAGCTTCCTGTCGATCTGCATCACTGTGTGATCTGCAGCCTGCAATGCGTCCTGCCATAAAACCCTCCAACGCATAGTGAGAGCAGCAGAGAGGGTCACTGGTCTCTCTCCCATCCCTCCAGGACATCTACAGCACCCGTCTCACCAAAAAAGCCCTTCGCATAGCGGCTGATCCCACCCACCCAATGCAAAGCTTCTTCAAGCTGCTGCCATCAGGGAGGAGACTGCGGAGTCTCCGGGCCAGGACCAGCAGACTGAAGGACAGCTTCAGAGACTCATTTTATCATACTCACAAGCTCCATTTGCACTACTCTCTCCGGTTTGCAGAGTTAATTGTATTTTGTATTGATGTTTATATTATATGTTTAATTTGTATTTATTAAAATAGTTTACTCCCATTTTAAAACTCTTTTTGTATTTAATGTATCCAATTAGAGTCTGAGAGTAACGCGATTTAAATTCTCTGTATGTCCTGTACATGTGGCAGAATTGACAATAAAGCTGACTTTGACTTGACTTTGGTGTAATCTCATCCAGAAGTTGATGCTGGAATACATGCATCGAAGAGCTGTTAAATATATAAACGTTTACTGTAAATGTGCTCACCCTTAGTCTATGCAAGATGTATATGAGTCTGTGTCTTCATCAGATTTGTAGAACTGTAGCATTACATCACCTTCTCACCAGGGCAACCTTTAAAGTGAATGGGTGCCGTCAGAATGAGAAACACCACAATATTCCAAGTAATCCACATCAGTTAACATCTCGTGAAGTAAAAAGCTGTGTATTTGTAAGAAACACTCTTATTCTGATGGTTCGGACATTAAAAGCAACATTGTTTCGAGATGAATTGACAGTCCCAGTAATTCAGCTTCGCCAGAACGTTTGTTAGAGAAACAACATGGTAAAGCTCTTACGTGACTGTACACATTTGTCAGGCACAGAGAATAATAAAACACTGTCAGCCACGCTCGTACTTTCTGACTATGTTACATTTTGTTGTTTTCCCTCTTGTATTGATTTTTGTCTCTTCTCACTGAATGCTTCAGGCCAGTGAATCAGACCTCTGTTTCGCTGAAGAAATGTCATCAGAGACATGAAACCGTGAAGACAGGAACAGCTAATTCAAAGCACACACACACACACATTCTGGGACATATCACAATTTAGATGAAATATTAGCTCCTTATGATTATTGTACACTATTCCTTCCCACTATTGGTAAAAAGAGTAGTTATTTGTATATAAATGGTTTTTGTGTGCTATTTAGCATTTTTTAAATTTAATTATCGCATCAATTAGCCCATTTATTAAGTTGCTATCCTCCTGGGAACCATCGAGAGGTTCTCACCTTGTGGATAATTTCAGGTTTTACTTATCACACACACACACAAGTGCAAAGCCTTTTGTTGTTTTTCTCTGCCGCAACACATATTTTTCTCACGCACTCTGTCTTTCCGTCTCTACTAAGAGCTGGAATGATTATAGTGTCCGCAAACCCAGACACCCACATTTATCACAAAGAAGAGGCTTATAACTGCCATTGGCAAATTATTATACTTTCAAGTGATATTAGTGGGTGCTGTTTCAATCTTGATTCTGAATTCTAGACCTAGCTTCTGATTTCATGTCTCTGTGAATCTCACAAAATCATCCGTGAACATGTCTTTTCTGGGGGAAGAAAAGAAAGAAATTTATATATATATTTTTTATTATTATATTTGATGTATTGAAGAGAATAAATGTATTATTATTATTATTACTTGTTATTGTTGTTGTTAATTATTATTATTATTATTATTTTTATTAACAATAATATGAGTAATGATATTATTATCATCGTTTATTTATATCAAAGTTTTATTGTTTTTTTTCAACAAATAATACTTCAATAGCTTCTATTTACAAAGTAAATAAAAATAAAAGAATTATTATTATGAATAGATTTCGATTTAGTTTTTAAATACCTTGTTTTATTGTGATTAATTATTTTTATGATTATTTTATTACATTTTATGTTAAGCACTTTGAATTACCATTGTGTATAAAATATATGTAAACTTTCCTTGCCTTGCGTAATAATAAGAATAATCAATAATAAGGAGAATAGAATATTAATGTTATTTTTATTTAGGATTAAAATGTTTTACTGTGTTTTTTTTTAATAATTAATTTTTACTTATTAATTTAAACTTAGCCATACAGTATTCACACACACCTGTACCGTTATTGGACTGCTTTTGATCATTTCAATTAAAGTTGACTTAAAAATGGAAAAATAAGAAAAATCATAATAATGAAAATTTTAGAGGAAAGAAATTTTAGGGTAAAAATGACACACACATAAAAAAAAATAAAAACGCTTGCTTTACACAAAAATCATCTTTTCACACTCCAAGTAAAACAACACATCATCAAACTGGTTCTTCCTCAGTAATAATACGAGTGCTTGTGTGTTTGGCTGGTGAAAATAAAATGGCCTGTCTCCCCTCATTACAGCGAACATAAGCAGAAGTGACATGGTAATTGCACAACGTCATTAAAAGAATTGTAGCTTGTCTGATGGTTTGTAAGTGTGCTGCTGAAGAAGATGCTATTGATGTGAGTCTGTCTCTCATTTCCTGCTTCATGCTGTGTTGTGATTGGACGGGTGAATCTGTTTAGTGAGGGTGACCTTGCTTGAAATGTAGAGAAATACACAGCGGTGCAGAATATCCCTCCGTCCCCTATAGTTCCATTCAGTGGTCATCAATATAGTTTTTCTGGACAGCCAGGATTCCATGGGGGCTTTTTTGGTTCATATTTTCTTAACAAAAAAAAAAAAAAAAAAAATCCCAAATAGGATTAATGTAATAAATCAACAAGCACTTCCATCTCTTCCATCCAAATCATATTTTCTACCCTTAACTCCCAATGTGATAATATTTTGTTGGTTGCGCAACATTTCCACATTTAGTGAGATCAGAAAGTGGCCATCATATCTGATTAAAGGCCCAGTTGCTACATGTCTACACCATTTTAAAACTTTCATCGGACACTGACCTGTCAGCACTAAAGGGCTTGATGAGATTCATTGTCAGGAGGTGATTTCATCATTACTTTTTACACAACTTCATGTCTCATTCACAGTTTCTTTTTAATCTTTTGTTGCCAGACTTTTGATTGTCAGTATTCTTCTGGCCAGGAACCACCCACTTAGACAAGAAGAGACCCTCTGACTATTGCAAAAGACCCAAACTCATAGTGGGCTCCCTGTCCATTAAAATTATTATTTTCTGGGCTGCACTCAAATTCAGGCCCAGGACAAGAAGGTCCACCATGCTGAATAAATCAGCATATGCTGGTTAGGTATGTTTTGAAGCATGTCAGATTTTTTAAGCTAGTGCTTAGTTGATCATGAGCCATTTTAAACTGGTTATTAGCTGGTTCTGAGCAGTTGCTGAGCAGAACCAACTAAGGTAGGCTAGTAATGGTAGCGTTTTTATTAAGACATGGTTCATGGACATGTTGTTCCACACTTAACCATGTAACAGTTAAATTTGCAGCGCACCAGTGCAGAAAGAAATTGTAGTTGTATAAACAAGCTCTCAATGTCACATAACAAGCGATAAATAATTGTTAAACATATCAATTAAAGAGAAATTTCAATTCTGTCATTATTTACTCACCCTCATGTCGTTCCAAACCTGTAAGACTTTCGTTCATCTTCAAAACGCAAATTATTCAGAGAGCTTTCAGATCCTCCATAGACAGCTAGGACCCTTAGACACGATCTAGGTTCAACAATTCATCTCCTCCTAAACACGTAATCTATGTGTGGATACTTCGTTTACGTTCAGATCCTACATTGTTGACATATGTGATGCTCTCAAAATTAGGAACCTTGCTGTCAATGGGAGGGTAAGAGAGCTTCTGGAATTCATCAAAAACATCTTAATTTGCAACCCAGGCTTGTTGAAAATACGTAATATAATTATGTACCTTACTGCACGTTTCACCGCAGTTTCAAAGTGAAATGTCCAGAGAGTGGTGCTAAAACACACATTCACTTGTTGTGTTCAATTGGTACCCTAACACAACACTTCTTCCTGGTGGATTGATGAAAACCATGTGCCCTGATTTCCAGAAATTGCTAAAACTGCCGAATCTTGCCGGTTTCGTGCAATATGCTTCTAATGGCGCTTTTCCACTGCGTGGTACGACTCGGCTCGGCACGGCTCGTTACGGCACGGCACGACTCAGTTCGGCTCAGTTTGCGCTTCCACTGCAGTTTAGTACCGCTTAAGAGCGGGCGGAATTATTCAAGTGTCGTTATAGTTGCGCCGCCTCTACTGTCGTGACATTCTCTTAAACTTCCTCAATAGACCACGAAACAAAAAGGTGCGTTTCTTCAAACAAAACAGTTGCGTCCGATCCTTCTCTGGCTGTGCTTGTGACGCAGTAATGACGTTTTTCTCCGGCCAATCAGTGACCAGCAGAGTTTACACGTCACGTTTTGGAAATGGTACGGCTGGTAAAAAGGACCAGGTACCAGGTACTGTTCCCAGTGGAAAACCCCCCAAAAGTGAGCTGTACTGAACCGTACCGTACCGTACTATGCAGTGGAAAAGCGCCATAAGGATGGTCTATTGGCCAACCGTGGCCATGCCGTATGAGGCTGGAGACTAGTTTCTCTCTAACTGTCTTTCTTTGTCTCTATTACAGTGGCGCCCTTTCCTGCCAGGACTCAAGTATGAGGTCATCGATTCCGCCTACATCTCCTTGTACACAGGTAACCTTCCTCACTTACAAACTCCACCAGTTTCAAAACTAACCAGCAATGACTAGCCATCGTTCTCCTACCATGCCATCATGGTTTGATTGGCTTGGTGACGTGACAGTTTGAACTTTAGTTTTTGATGTTACTCTCCGAGGTGCTTGAGAGGTTCCGGTGTGAACTGTTTATGAAACAGAGCGTGCCTCCGAGAGTTGCCAAGAAAGTGGCTTTTTCAGGATCATTGAGATTGATGACAGTGACTCTTTATGCCAGAGGCTGTTTCCAATCGCTGGTCTTTGTGCAGAGATCGGTACAGTGTGTCCCATCAGGCTTGAAATGACTAGATATATTAGCCGCATTACACTTCAAAGTTGTTTCCCTTGCCCTAAAGTTGTATGCGCAAAGACTTTTAATAGCATCCTACAGAGTTCACTACAAAAATGATGAGTTTAGTGGACGTAATTTCAACACTTTTTGGTGCCAGTGCCCTGAGGTGAAGCAAAATTGAATATGTGCTCAGAACTGTTGTGACATATAGAGAGAAAGGACATGGTAAAAAAAGAACAAGGTTATAAAGACTCAGTTGGATCTTGCGCATTCTCAAAGGGACATCAGGCATGGAGCGCTAAAATTCATATCGTGCATACTGTTGCCATAGTGATGATGCTGACCTTCACGGTTAGCATTTTGGATGTTTCTTCAGTACAAATGTCATCTTGTAACACAGTGGAGCTTATCTGTTTTCAAGCATTTCACAGCACAATCATTTTGGCCTCATAGAGTTTACATTCAAGTTGGACATAGGAATTACGAATAAAATCTCCATAAATTTGTTTCTTCTAGAAAGCTATGTTATTAACTAGATAACAGTAGTCAGGAGTATCTTTTTCAGAAGTATAAGTACACATCTATTCTTGAATTTATTCTTGAAGAAATCTCCCCAGTGACTCTTTTCTTAGATTTGCCAATATCTACAATTAAAGGCAAAGAACTTAGAAAGAAAGAACTATTCATCCATCATCCTTACCAAAACTTCCCAACCACTTTCCTCGAGTACCCCACATTTTGCATGTCTTGTTTATTTGACACACCCTTTTCAAGTCTTGGAGCTTGCTAATGAGCTGACAAGTTGAGTGAGAAACGTGGTTGGGAACCACTTCTCCAAACCATTTGTGGACCACAAAACTGGTCTAAAGCCACTTGGGGGTACAGCCAAAAATACATTGTATGGGTACATTGTTTTTTGCAAAAAATATTTTGCATATTATGGAAAGATCACATTCAATATATATTCAATATATATATTTTGTACATTTCCTACAGTATATATATATATATATATATAAACTTAATTTTGATTAGAAATACGCATTAAAAATATGCAACTTAATTTGGATGACTTTAAAGGTGATTTTCTCAGTATTTTAATGTTCAAATAGTTGTATGTCGGCCAAATATTGTCCTATCCTACAGTGCATTAATGGATAGCTTATTTATTCAACTTTTAGGTGGTGAAAAATGGACACTTAAATTGACTGTTTTTTTTGGTCCAGGGTCATATTAGTCCTATGTACAGTGGTGGTCAAAATTAGAGAACAACCTATAATTTCGTAAATTTTAAGGTTATTGGTTAGTCCCATTTAAAGTTATCTTAAAGGCCTATTTATATAGGCCCGGTTTCACAAACAGGGCTTAGCTTAAATTAAGATATTTAAGCAACTTTTACAAAAAAGCCTTGTCTGTGAAACAGGGGATAAAGGCCTAATATCACGTGCAAAAGAGAAACCAATGAAACTAGCAGCTCTGCATTCATCTTGTCTCGGTGCATCTTCTTTGTTTACTTACTTTGTGTGCTCAGCAAGACTCTTTAATTTTGATTACCGTTTTCCACAAAATAAAGCTTTTTGTTGAAATGGCTTGGTTATTTTGTCAAACATGTTAGTGCTAATATTGCTTGAAATTTTAATTGTTGAATATTAGCAATATTGTTCTTTCATTTTGAACTCCACTGTAAAGTGGAGAGGACGCTGGAAGCTATTTCAGCATTTCAGGCCAAAGAAAAATGGAAACGGATGGATGACCAGTTCAATATGAACTAATTTATCAGAAAAATCATTTAAGGCACAGTTATATGAGCTACACAAGGCCCCAATACTCTAAACTTTAAACACAATTGTCTCATTAGTGTCACTTTTTATTTATGCGTTGGAATTTTACAAGAAAGAAAGCATGCTTAAAAGAAAGCAATAACATTTTCTCTTCAATGATAAAACTTCCTATTAACTATTAAGGTAACAGTTTCTTTTCTTTTTACACATTTAGTCCTTCAGAGACACCACTGTTGGAAGCAAAGGGTTGTGCTGAATGTGTCTCTGAGCAAAACAATTGGTAAAAGCCATCAGTCCTCCTAAAAGAGTCAGAGCTATGCTTGAATGCTTTGTGTGACAAATTGAGTTCTGACAAGGGCTTTCTTGCATCAACTGTCGAATACTATGAAATGAATTCCCTTCAGAATTGTGATTGTATTGTACATTGTACAAGGCTTATTATATGTAACATAATGAAGAACCCCATTCATAGAGTTGACAGCAGGGTTTGATACAGTATGATTAGGGGGTAGACTGAGGCTGATAACCAAAGGGTTGTAGGTGTAAGACCCAGAAGATGTTTTGATGCATGAAAAAGAATAATTAAATCATCCTGCAAAATATAGCATGCCACCACTGGTTATTGTCAGTGCCACATTTGCATGTGTGAGAAATTTATATTTTGGACACCTTGTTAAAACAGCTCAGAATGGAAAATAGCCTGAATGGGAAGTTCTTGAATCTTAAAATATTAAACATTTGAATTTGTTCCCTTTCGTTTTGGTTCTTGTTTGAGTTGAGCTGCTGGTATCTTTGACCTTCATGTGAACTCCCTTTGAACGTAACAAAGCGCTTATAAGCGCTTCATGGGGTTTGTCTCACACACATTAAAGTGTTTGAACAACAGCCACCTCTGCTCTCTCTTGGGTTTAGAGCACACATCAAAGCCTGTCTCATCTGCGTGGAGGGGCTCTGGTGGTCCTCGTCGTTTGAAGGGTGGCATCGTCCTTTATCACCCAGCCATTCTGATGTGGAGTGAAGGCATTGATACTGAGCTTAAACAGACAGGGAATCCTGGATGGTTCGTGATTGTTAGGGTGTTCACCAAGGGCGGTTCTGTTTGGCAGTTGCTAGAGTATTATGGGTGGTTGAATGGACATTGTTCAGGTGTTCTGGGTGGCTGCTATGGGTGTTGTGGAGTTATGAACCCTTGCGATGGTATGACAGATCTAGGGTTCAGGGGACTGCTGAGAATAGGGTGTAGACAGTTGACATTTTTTGGGGTGGTTTTTGTGATGATGTAATGTGGTTTACTGTGTTTTTGGGGCTAGCCAAGAAGCTAATAGGGTGTTGTTAGATGGTACTATTTGCTAGGCCATTTATAGAGTTCATACAAACATGTCTGGATGTACTGTGTGTTTATTATGTTGATAGGTGGTTGGTAGGGCATTATGGGTGGTTTTTAGGGTGTTCTGTTTTGTTGAAGTTGCTGTTGGGCAATTAGTAGTACAGCTGAGGTCCAAAGTGTAGACCTCCCTTTCAGAATCTGCTAAATATTAATTATTTCACCAAAATAAGAGGGATCATAGTCAGTGGTGGGACTTGACAGGGCTATACCCCCATCAGAAGCACCCAAACATTCCTTGTCAATCAGTCAATTAGTGAGTGTTCGAAGTGTGCGTGTCCCCTAAGATTGTTACTAGGGCATTATTAGGCACTTGCTGTTGGGTAGCTAATTCTTAACTAGTTCAGCTGGTCCTTTGCTGGTTCATGCGTGTTTAAGTTGGTCCTTTTGGCAGCAAGTGACCAGCATGGACCAGCAAAAGGACCAGCATAAATCAGCATAAACCAGCATCTCAGCTTCAAAACCTAATGTTATGCTGTTATTCAGCTTCTACAGTTTTCTTGGGGTAACTATGTATCTAGGCACTTTAACAGTTTAACACTTTAACAGGAAATGGACGTTTTAAAAGTTTAATTACTGACTGGTCCCAAAGTCAGCACTTTTGACAACATTTGTTATGAGGTGTTTTGGGTGGTCAATAGAATGTTTTCTGGGAGTTTCTAAACAGTTGCCGTGGTGTTCTAGGAGACTTCATACTGGCCAAAAAGCCCTCACCTGATTGTCCCCTACTTCTGTTTTATTAGAAATTCATTGTTGTAAATTCTGCGTCATGTTGCCTTTTAAAGTTCTTCTATGTAATGCCTGTTCGTAAATAATGGCTTCCCATCTCAATTGAAAATTCTCCCTTCTTTCTTTGTGAAAGATGAGAGCAGTTTGAAGATGAACTATGTGGATCACATTCCTCAGACACTGGCCAGCCACAGGCCTGTCCCAGCAGAGACCCACACTCGCAGCCAACACGGCGCCGATATGCTGCAACCGGACCCCCGCGACACCTTCTTCAACAGTAAGCCTCTATCTTTTCATTCAGGTCCACTTTCTATTCCCTTTTTTTTAATCTTCTGTCTCCCTGTTGCTATTGGATCCACCGAAATAGTTTTTTCTCATTTTGTGTTCCGGAATGACAAATAATGTTTAAAAAAGAAGAATTTGATAATTTGCCTCGGGTAATATTAAACCGTCTTTCTCACAACACTCTCTATAGTTCCCATGATTGACCCTTCTCATCTTGAAAATGTGTTGCCTGCCTGTCTCTACTCTCCAACGTATGTGGTCAAAGACTTCCCTATCGCTCGGTATCAAGGCCTTCAGTTTGTAAGTCAAACAAACATGTATTTATGCACACATTTTGCCAAACAACAGAAAATGCCTTTTGAGCAACAATGCACTTGCACCTGTTGCAGCTCTCACTTGCTGCTGCTGAGTACTAAAACTTCCTGTGTGATTACTGCCCCCTTTTGGCTAACAAAAGTAATTGCAGGCACACCATTAAAAGCCAACCAAAACAGTTATGATTAAGGTGATAGCAATAATAAACAGATACATTTACACAAAATATTATCAATTATCATCATTATATTACAGATTTTGTATTTTGTTTACCATATAAAATATTTCTGCATCAAAACAGTTGTTTTGACAAATTGGCTACATTGTAGAGAGAGTACAATTTTCTTTTTCTTTTTTTTCTATATCCTACAATGCAATGTGCTTGACACTACCTGTAAACCATATTTACAATATTACAAAAGCATTCATTTTTTCATGCTTTTTATGTAATTTGAATACTAAAGGTAAAGATATTACACACAAAGACAGTTTCCTGAGAAAAAAACTCTATACCTTTCGCTTAAATAAAAAGCAAGAAATCTTTACATTGTTGCATTCATTCACATTAATTTTCAAAAGATTTGTAAAAAGCATGCAGCTCGGTATATACTAGACATTCAGCTTTTATCCAATATTCACAGACATATTCTATTGAGCTACTGACATTTGAAGTTAATTATCCGGGTTTTCATGTCTGTTTTTTTGTCTGCAGGTCTATCTTTCTTTTGTCTATCCCAATGACTTTACCCGCCTCACCCACATGGAAAGAGAAAACAAATGCTTCTATAGAGAGTCACCCATCTATTTAGAGAAGTAAGCTTGTATATAGAATGTGATGGCAATAGATATATTGTATATATATATATATATATAATACATACAGTAATATGTATAAGTATTGTTTGTAGATTTCTTGAAATGAAATGGTACTCTGAATTGTTATGATCACTGAAACAGTGATGAATAAGTACAGTTCTCTAAAAGTCTTTATTTCTGTCTTTCATGGACTTGATCTATTTCTCTCCATCTCTTTCTCTAAAAGGTTTGGCTTCTATAAATACATGAAGATGGATGAGGAGGAAGATGACAGGCCATTCTTCTTCCCTAATCCTGATGGTGAGTTTTCATGTGTGTGATCAGTGATCCAGAAGAGGAATAACACTTCATTAGTGCACCGTTCCGTCACAAGCTGCTTTATTAGAACATGGCAGATATATTCATCAGGAGATAATGGCGTTGGATTTAAGCCAGAAAATGAATGAATTGCTGGAGTTATGTTTATTTTCAAAAGGGTTAAGGCAACGTCGACAACAACATGAAAATTGTTGACGAAAGGTGTTTTCATAATGAAACAAACTACGCGATGTTTAGGTATCAACACTGTAAACTATAAAAACTGTAAAGACTATTATTTGAACAGCTTTACAGTTCAAATAGTGTTTTGATATATAAAAAAAAAAAAAACAAGAAGAGAAGATCAAAAACAATAAAAATTCAGTTTCCAATAGGTGGCGCTTTTGGAAATTAGAAATACAATAGCTACAATAGTTACCTTGTACAAAAAGCCAGAGTTAAGATGAAAAGAAAATGCCATGAAAACCATTTCCATTTTCAGTTCCTTTCAGATATGCATTCATTCATATACATTCATATAAACCCACATAAACCCCTCTGATTGGTACAAATCGTGTAAATGGCCTATTTCAGTGTCAGAATGGTTTGTTTTGCCAGAATGCAACAAGTTTGCAGATAAGGTTTATTTCTCAATGCCAGTTGCAGGGTCTCTCAAACATTTTGCAATTCCACTGGATGCAATCTGTAGAATTTTCATACTACAGCTTTAAAGTCTTGGTATGAATAAGTTGAGAATCATCTGTCTCTTTGTAAGCGGCGGTGGAGTAACAATCATAGTGTTTGTTTTTGGTGTTTTGCTTTAGATTTTCTTGAAGAAGAAGAGGGAGTGGATCCAGAGGATGAAGCACAAGTGGTTGGCACCCAGTCAGCAAAGAAAACTTCCCAACCTAGCCAATCAAGTCACACCTCAAGCCCCTCTGATAAACCTGTTCCCACAATGCTGGAGAAAAGAGAGGTAGAACCAGACAGCGCAACTTTTAGGAGAGAGCAAAGACGCTTTTTTTCTAGAGCAAGGCAGGTGGTTGGGTCTCAACCTCAAGAGATAGACCAAGACACTCTAGACCATCAGGCTAAGGTAGGGTTACCAAAAAGTGAGAGTGTGGTTCGAGGTCGTTCTCTCACTTGGATTCAAAGAGACCGTCGAGACCTCAAAGAGGGTAGGTCAGAAGATCGTTCACCAAAAATAAGCAGATCCGCTTTGCTTTTCCCGCCAAAGTCCTCACTGGTGGCCCTCAACAGTCGAGCCAAGCAAGTTCTCATCAGTCCTGCCCACACCATTCCTTCCCCAGTTAACAACCACGTTCATGATAACAGCCACAATCCTGGAACCAGCCACACCAACAAGGAACGCAAGAAGGACGACAACAAAATCTACGTCACGAGACCTCGCCCTGCTAAGGAGAAGCAAAGCCTCATTTCACGCCAACCCAGAGAGGTCTTCCCTGGTGTTTTCCTGTACCAGAATGGTAAAACCACAAAGCTGGTGAACCTCAGTGCCAAACCAAAGCTTAGCAAAGGAGCATTGCGTGCATCCCAGTTATTTGCACGGCCTCCTCTGCAAGAGAACAAGGTCTTTCCAGTGAGCCCCAACTTCAGCAAGCCAGCTGAGAATCCCATGCCCCTGAACAGAGCAGCAATCCCAAGCCACTTTGAGCAAAGGATACGCGGTGTCTGGGAAAAACGCCAGCATCCCTTGAGGCCCATCACAACCGCTCGACCACCTCCTGTGCCCACCCCTCCGTCTGCTAACTCCTCTGAGAACATGCTTCCGACTGAGCCTCTCCGTGTCACTTCCTATTTGCACACCTCTGAGATTACCGAGTCCCAACAGCAGAGGCCGGACACGGACCCAGAACCAGAGGAGGACGGAGGCCTTTCGGAGTATAGCTATGAGGATGTGGAGCCTCGTCCTGGGTGGGCAGAGGAGGCAATTAATTGGCAGAGGACGTTTTCCGTTAATAGCATGGACTTTGAGACACTGCGCTCTGACTGGAATGATCTTCGGTGCAACGTATCTGGAAACCTGCAGCTATCTGAAAGCGAAGTGGTGGACGTTCTTGCGCAGTACATGGAGAAACTCAATGAACGTAATGGAGGGTGAGGCTGATATAGAAAACGATATTTTAGTTCGGATTTTACACTTTTAATATGTTTGTGTTTATTGTCTCTATTATTTCCCCATGGTGTAACCCTACAGCCATTTGGTGATACAGAGACTTAAGGCCTTATTCACACCAAGCATGATAACTATAAAAATAGCAATATTAGCGTCAACACAAGTGAACAATATCATCTGTTTATTCTCAGCACACACACGTCTGCCTCTTAATATTCTTAATCTCTTTACAGAAGAATGGATTCTGATTGACTGAAAAATTGTTCTGAAAGTAATTTCAACAATATCGTTTCTCTGTGCCTTCATTGTTTTGGTGATGTGGACTCTGCTCAGATTTTTAGTACTTTGTTGTAATCTTCATAGTTACCGTACTTTGTGTGAATGGAGCTTTACACATTTAATTCACAATATATCAGTAAATATCGGTTTTCACTCATCGTTTATGTTTCTGCATCTTTTTTTTTTATTAATTTGAGGGGTTTTTTTTCTTGTCTGTCTAGTTAGTGATACATAGAATTATTAGAAATAAAGGAAAGTGGAAACTTTATTTTGTGTATTTTAATTCACATTTAATTGGGTAATATAAATAAAATATCAGTAGTTACTGTGTATATTTATAATTTTTTGTTTGTTTTTATTTGTTATTTTTATTATCATATAATACTATAGAACATTTGTTACTAAACAAATATTTTGCAATACATAAAATTATCATAATTACTCTTATAACTAAATGCATACTCATTTTACTTGCAAAATATGTGTAAATATTAGTTTTAATGTTTTTTTCTCCCTCTCTCCAACTGCACAGCTATTTAGTAATAAAGAGAATTACTGTTATTACTCTTATTATAGTATTATTAATCGCAACCACTTACTCCACCATGTAATTTTCCCCCTCTCTCTTTTGCAGGATTTACACTCTCCTCCGCATTATAAATGTAGAAAAGCGGCGTGACTCTGCACGTGGTAACCGCTACCTAATAGAGCTAGAGCTAATGGAGAGAGGCCGTAAAGTGGTCCGTCTATCTGAGTACATCTACATGCTGTTGCACCGAGGTCGGGTAGAAGACAGTCTAGAGAACATGGAAGGGGTCACGGCATCATCCCCCTTTTCCCCTATCGCAAGCCCACCTGCTCTACCCTCCCGTACACCTACTCGTGGGGCCCACGGCACCCCACAGTGGGGCACAGTGTATGCCAAACCCCTGCTGTGCCAGCCAGTGATGCTGCAGTGGAAAAAGAATGTCATGGTGCATTTTGTAGTACCAGGTAAGTAATAAATGTGTATTTATTTTTGTGATGGCCCACTTTCCTGTACGGTTTAGCTTTAACCAGTGTTGCCAAGTCTTTGGTTTTCCCGCAGAATTGGGCTACTTTAAAACTGTTGCTACGGGTTGTTTTTTTTGTCCGTGGATTGAAGCAAACCCAATAACATGATATTTCACCCCTGAAATGTATTTTACTTGAGTAATCCTGCAAAAAAAAATGTGTATTTTACCACAGAATGTGTCTACTCGGGACCCCCATTGAAATGCGAAACATTCCTGAGTAGCAATTGAGTGGGTTTTTTTTGTTTGTGTGTTTTGTAAAAACCTGGCAACCCCGGGTCTAACCTTGTTCAGACTCACCTGCTTGTAACTTTACTATAAATTACTGGTAATCCTGAATAATTTAATTAGCTTGTTCAGGTGTGTTTAATTGGGTTTTTTGAGCTAAACTCACAGGAAAGTGGACCTTGTGGGTCACTGATGTAACTTAAATATACAACCAAAAATCCTTTGCTTGTCAAGTCAAGTAACTTTTATATATCCAAATTTTAAAAAAATTAGCATATTGTGATAAAGTTCATTATTTTCTGTTATGTACTGATAAACATTAGACTTTCATACTGAAGTAGTTCAAGCCTTTTATTGTTTTAATATTGATGATTTTGTCATACAGCTCATGAAAACCCAAAATCTCAAAAAATTAGCATATCATGAAAAGGTTCTCTAAACGAGCTATTAACCTAATCATCTGAATCAACTAAT
>JAUYWG010031715.1:0-13317 GCA_034779775.1 Enteromius afrohamiltoni
TAAAAGACATCACAAAACATTAAAAAAATCTCTCTCTGTCTCTCTCTCTATATATATATATATATATATATATATATATATTTATATATATGCTAGCTAATGCACAACACACTGCTTAAATAATCAATTGATAGTTGATTACAATTGATAACAATTATCCCTACAATCCTATTATGTGAAACTGAACAATCTACATTAGCTATTCATACACACCTCCATCCACGACCACTTCTTTATAGTTATTGGGTTACCACATGCTCAAAAGGTGCGGAAATGAAGTGATGTGGGAAATCGCCCCAGACAAATTAATATGCTGTGTTGGCAAAATAGAGCTCCAAACCTTTTCCACCCTTGTCACTGTTTAAACACTCCTTTATACTTCATTTACTTTCATTTTGACTTTGTAAGCACATTTTCATGCTCTTTCAGCCACGGCAGCATCTGGTGCTGTAGTACAGCATTTGATAAATGCATCCATACAACTTTGAGTTTTCTAATTATCGGCTCTCACTTTGAAGTCAACAGGAAATAAAATTGACCCTTTTTACTTTCTTAATACATGTTCCTGTGCTTACAGTGAACAATTCATCAGTTGATGTCCTTCCAAAGAAAAAAACAAGTCTTTGCAATCGTCAATTAAAATCTAACAACTTTCAGATCGAAACACTGTTAGCCAGTTGCAATCATTTGTGACCTTTTAGGTCAATGTCAAAGCGTAAAAGAGTCAACAGAGGTCAAGTTCGGCAACAAACCCCTCTTTGCTATTCACTTGGGTGCATTTAAGCTCCTCACTGTCTGAAAAGGCCCGTGTAATCAACACCAGGAAGCTGGATAAGTAAAGCCAGCTTTTTACCGTTTCTTTTTGATGCATTAGCGATAGCAGCATTAGCATTTCAAGCTTCCTTATAAAAGAATGTGGCCAAGAACACGCCACGTATCCCCTTTAAACGTGAGCAAGCGGCTGATAGCTACCTATTAAGGATCAGAGAGGCTTTGATCTTCTAAGCAAAGCTATAGAGTGCCCCAAATCCAGTCTCAAACCCTTTTTGCTACTGTAACCTAAATAAGCTATAATTCAGCTTGTTGTCAGCCTCTCATATCCAAGGCCAGAAGTGACTGTCATGAATTAGACATTATCAACAGTGCTAACAGACTACTTGAAAGAGGAAATGTGCAAGAAATTATATTGATTGACTGCAGTAGTGGTGTAATTTAATGCTCGTGTCTAAATGAAGCACCTTGATTATTCTCTAGTACGGTCTCAAATCGACATATGTGCAGAGAATTCACTTAAACCTTTCATAAAGGGGTCAAGGGGTCAAGGTTTAGCTAGCTAGCATGTCTTGGTTAGCCTCTGCTAATGGATGCTGTAACAAAACCATCTAGGGGCAAAAAATATTTTTTCTCCATTGACAACCATTCGGAATTCTTATCAAATAGAATTTAAAATAACGGTTCTAATCTATTCTATTCCAGTTGTTGAAAAGTTGTTGAACAAGATTTGAAATTATAGTAATATTTTCATTTTATTATAATAATGTGATGGTTTATATCTAGTGACAAATTTCATTGTAGGACCCTTATATAATTATTTAGGAATTTCTGCAAATGTCAGTGTGCCCAGTCAGAGAAATTAGGGTTGCGACAAATATGTGAAGAACCTCTGGAACACGGAGACAGTCGGTGGAGAGTTGATGTCTGGGCACACCTTTATCAGACGGACAGCCTCAGGCGATGAGCAGACCACTCAGATGAGAAGGATGTGAAACTCTCAGCATCCAGCTCTTTTTTTCATATTCCCAAAGGTCTGCTGTCCAGAGGGCAAACTGACAAGCAGAGAACAAGAAAACAGGATCGATATCGGCATCACAAATAACGCCACAGCGTATGCGGCGAGGTATAGA
This sequence comes from Enteromius afrohamiltoni, assembly GCA_034779775.1. Classification (NCBI taxonomy): domain Eukaryota; kingdom Metazoa; phylum Chordata; class Actinopteri; order Cypriniformes; family Cyprinidae; genus Enteromius; species Enteromius afrohamiltoni. The sequence goes on from JAUYWG010031715.1 coordinate 1,905, forward strand.
TGTCTGCGAAGAGGTTCAGGATCGTAGAAGGTGTGGACTAAATAAAAATCAAGAGTACAGCATCATGTTGCCATTTTTACCTGGAGAGACGGAGGAGGAAAAGGAGAATACTCACACGGAGAAGGGAGATGGAATTCTCTCTCGCCTCAGGGAACTGCCATTAACTCGCTGGGCTGTAATAGGCAGGCGGTCATGCTGCTGTTGCTAGGTGCTCACTTCTTCTCAGTTTGAGAGAGCAAACCCCGGCTCCATCTGTCTACTAAAATCCACAAATAGGGTAAAATCATATTCTAGTACAGGCAGAAATACAGATTTGCTTTCAGAGTTTGTGGAACCTAGTTTAGGACTATTCAAATGTCCAGTTTTAAGTAGAAACCACAGAAATGAAACGTCTTTTATTCTACCTGCTCTCATGTCATAAAGGTACCTTGGTGCACTTTTTAGCGAGACACATAGGCCCAATCCCAATTCTATTTTCTACCCCTCGCCCCTTCCCCATGCCCCTTGAAAATATGTGGAAAGGTGAAGGGTTAAATATTTTCCCCTAAGAAATGGGACACCACTACTACACTGTTATACGTCATCATCCATTGTCACTAGCTCCTAACGTTACGTCAGAGGACGTGCGCTGATGTAAGCACCATATGTGTACCATTTACATGTACACATATGGCCGTAAGCGAAACAAAACAATGCATTCCCGGGTATATGACATAAAAATATATTTCCTAATATTGTGCAATCGGTGCTATGCGCTGGCAAACTTTAGCGATTTTTTTGCAAACGTTTATTTACAGAATATCACCGTAAACACAAACACAAGACCGATGGTAATATACATAAAGTGAAAAATTGTCATAAAAATCCTTATTAATAGCAAAGATTACTTACATTTATGGGTCTGCTTGCTCTAGTGAGCAGCCATGTTGGAAATTTCTCTTAGCCCTTCGTTTGAAGTGAGTTCCGAAAAATCTTCGTTACGAGGGCTATCTACCCCTTCCACTTACCCCTACCCCTCCAACCAAAGGAGAATTGAGACACGCCTGCCCCTACATGTAAAGCATAATTTTCACACAATTATTTATAGAATATCATGTTACGACTTCAAAACAATATTAATGTGCTGGGATATTTGATAACGGATGCTTTTGAATGTTAGCATCACACATGTACAGCTTCATGTCTATAGGTTTTCATAGACAGTAGAGATTTGTTTGGTAGCTCACGAAGTACTTGAGAGGCAAGGACAAAACAGTTAAAATCTGCATGAAAGGAAGTTGAAATGGCACAGTTGCATCACAAATGCATTATTAAATCAGTTTTACATTTGTTAACACTATCTAGTAGGTTTAGGGTTGGATTTGGTGTAGGGCATATTTCCAATATGATAGAGCATTAACTTTTAGCAACAGTCATGGATATTTAAATTCTGAACCATAGTAATATGTACCTATATCAACGTAATAAAATATGCCAGGGTTCAAACCTGTGTTTTAGCACCACTCAGTGGACATTCCTCTTTGAAACTGTTGCGAAAGATTCAGTAAGGCACTTAAAAATGGTGTTGCACAAAAAGTGCACAGAAGTACATTTTTACGAGACCAGGCTTTGAAAAATGTTTTAGTTACTTTTTTCATACAATGAAAGTCAATGAGGTCCGAAACAATACATCTTACTGGCTTTTATAAATATCTTATTTTTTGGACTTGGAGGTGTGATGTCATTTATAAAACCATTTAAAAAATGTTAAATGCAGTTTTTATGAATTAAACAATTTAAAGATGTATAGACAAAATGGTTAAAGAATTTTGTTTAAATAAATGTATATTACGTGACACTGTTTGAATAGCTAAAAAACATCTTGTAAGATTTATTGTTACCTCATTGTCTCTCAGCATGTAATCTAAATGCAAAGTGATGCATTTCCATAGATTGGCAAAATATTGCTGAAATGTTACTGCACACATGCACACAAGCCTTTCCTGTTGCCTCATTACGAGCGAAAATGGTGCCCTCACTCGCTTTCTCATTTGCTCTGCGGGTCCCCAGTTGATACATAATTGAATATACGATAACGAAGTTCATGAGAAGGGCAAACAGTGACATCCACACACCCAAAACTGAAGTCTCAGAGGGCCGGCAGTCTCCTCATCACTGCTTATTTAAAGGCTGCCAGTCAACCTGCAGTGAACACCTTAGGGATATTACTGTTGTTTGCACATCACATAAACACATAAACTAAAAGATCTGTTACATTACCTTTTAACAACAAATATCAGGTTTGACCAAATACCAAAATTTGTTCACATAAACAATGGCCAGCTAATCTACAGTATACATATGATTCTTTTTTCAGTATAACTTGATGCATAAAAAAAGTTAAGAAGAACTGTATTTTTTCAAAACAGAAATCTTTACCAATAACATAAAATAAAATAAATTAAAAAAACATACATAAAATAACTAAACTTTAATGGCTGATGAATATTCAGTTTCATCACCAAAGAAATAATCCCCCAGTATTACAGATATGGCTTAAGCCTAGTCCTAGACCTAGTCCTTAAAACGTAAGTCGGAGCTGTTTCAACTGAAATAAACGGGTACTGACTGATCTTAAATTATATCAGTGTCTTCGTTTTGTTGCTGAATATTGATCAGCCATTGCTCTTTAATTATTTCATCTGTAAGAATTAAATACAAGACACGCATTAATACAATAACTGAATGTACATACATATATAAATTACAACTATACACTCCATTAATATGATAATAATCGTATTCGTAATCAATAAAAAAAGAGCATATAATTATTTTTTGTAGTACACTATAACACATTTTTTGACTGTATTTTTTGCACTGAAGTTTTGCAACGGCAAAAACAAAAAGCACACAAAAAAACTGTTATGATATGTTAATGTGTCAAGTCTGCTAGTGCCATTGGCTCTCAGCTTTAGTAATTAAACCATTTCCCCCTCCGCCATCTACAGCATCAGCACTGCGTCGATAAACCAGCAGCTTTCACTCTGTCATTACACCGCCAGCGAGATCAAGCGGGAGCGGCGGATACAGAAACTGATTTTTATGTCGTTTCTCTTTGACCTCCGCTGTGACAGCTGTAAATCTAACTGTGAAATCAGGGAGTGCAAAGAAGAGAGAGAAGTTTTGCTGGTGGTTTGAGGGGAGAAGCTGGAAACTGTCTGAATGCTTGCATCGCTCTGAGACTGGCTGCAGCAGGGTGCCCTCTGGGTAATTGCCTTTCCCCTGGGCTCTCTATAATGGCTCTGCGGCTCTCCATGCATATATATATATATATATATATATATATATACGTGTGCAGAAACACACTTGCATAAACATACTCACAGCCACTCGTAACGGCAGCATTATTCACAGTTTTAATATAATACAGAGCGGATCAAGGACAAGTAACAAAAACTAACAAAGGCTGGGTGATAGGCGCAATGTTAATGAGGTTCACAGTAAGAATTACAGCTTACAAAACCCTGTCGGAAACTTGAAAAATCAGACAATTCAATTTAGAGACAGTGTAGGCGGAAACCCAGGAAAATCAAAGCGCAGATGAAATCGGAAGCAGCCCACCGGTTGTTTTCAATAGGATGGATTTGGAGCCAATCTGCAAAAAATTTGCACGCTCAGCTCGGGCTAAGGTGGAGCCGGTCGGAAACGACAGACTGCCAGCCCTCGGCTAATTTGGTCTGATTGTGTGTTTTGCTTTCATCGAGTGCATTTTGCAAAGGCACTCTAAACACAAACACATTAGGAATGCTCTGGCGTATTACGAGCGAACTCTCCCTCTGAGTGCCAGGCCCATAATTATCAACAATCAAAGATTACAATTGCCCATCTAATCTGGATATTATTTATGGACGGCCATTAGGAGTTTTGCGGCATAAACTTCACATGTAATTGGCAATTGTTGATGACAGTTTGGGTTTTTGTCTGTTCAGTCAATCAGCGATTGGGCTTTAAACCAGACAAGGTCCCTCACTCTGCTAATGATACATTACAAACCTGATTACCGCTATTAAAGTCACATTGACTTTGGACGAAGGAAGACAGGGGACACAATTATCTCCAGGTCTGAGGAGGAAGGACTTGAGAGTTTATCAAATTTTTTTTTCCTCAACTCATTTCTCTTTTGCCAGCAGGAGCTGGACGTGCTTTGAATGGCCACCTTGATGCTCACAAATCAAGCCCTCGGCACTGAAGAAGTGACTTTCAAAGTGCCTTAATTAAACATACCCTTAATTAGATAAAACTAGCTAACTACGTTCAAGCTATCTTTGAGAGGATAACATAAATTTAAGGCAAAATAATCAATAAATAAAATTAAAGCACCCTCATGAATATCAGTATTTTACTGATGACTAAATATTAAAGTAATTTATATACACTATTTATCAAGTACAAAATGAGGATTTTCATTGTGAATGCATAAGCACAAAATGAATGAATATGCAATATAAATCATTTATAAGAATGAATTAATACAAATACAAACATTTATTATTGTTGTTGTTGTTGTTGTTATACCAGTGTTTTAACTATATTTAAAAGTATATCAATGTATATTAAAGTAAAGCTTTATTTTAAAAAGAAATAATAATGCTAGTAATAATATATATATATATATATATATATATATATATATATACTTAAGACTATTTATCTGGTACAAAAGAATAAGGATCATTTCGAACAATTTTTTTTCCAATAATTTCATGCAAATACAAGATTATTATTGTTGTTGTTTTACCAATTAATACATAAAAGCAGCTATTAAAATAAAAGAAATGTAAATAAATGCTACTATTTGCTGCTATGATTATATGTATGCAACAGCAAATAGTAGCATTTACATTTCTTTTTGAAATTTCAAATGAAATATATTCTACAATATATCTTAAAACTATATTTATCTATAGGAAATGAGGATATTTGCAGAGACTGCATTAGCCATATAAAGATAAATTAAATATAACAAAATAAAAAATAATACACTAGTAGCAAAAGACAGCAATTTTAATTTATTGAAATTTATTTTACATTTTTGATTTGTTGTGCTGCTTATTGTGAAAAAGGTACCTTGTTACTTGTTTTTCTCAACCTGTTTAGGTGAAATGATCTTATTTAGCTGTCAGACAACATATACAGAGAGCTGAAGGCTTTTAAATCCCCCATAAGCAACATTTTCATGCACAGCCTATACATTGCTTGTTCAATTTCCTATTTCCAATCTCGGCCCCTGGTGTTAATGACCTAGACTAGCAGCAGAACAGACTTGATAGATTTTAGGTTACTTGAGCCTGGCACAGTTTCCAACAGCAACTGAAACCAAATCCACATTCGACATCCTGTCGGCAGTGACCGGCGGCACTTTAGTCATTAAAAGCTGCATACTTTTCCCGATCTTGCTGAAAAAGTTGAGTGTTTAATGCTTCTTTTCACCTCTCAGTTTCCCCAGGAATGAGATTCATTAATTTGAGCCCAGTATGAAGTGATGGAGAGAGTCTCAGTCAGCCGGTCTCTGCTTTTTCTCCATCTCCACATTGGGTCTGTAATTGAATTCCTGCTTCTAACAGTGGGTACAGGGGTGTGTTAATGTGGTGTGTGCTGTGAGCTGAAGCACACTGGAGTGTGTAAGATGTGCTATGGAAGAGCACAGAACTGACACTGCATGACGGATACAGAGGAGCAGAGAATATGGTCTCCTTTTCTTCAGTGGGGTACAAATTCAGAGATCTGGTACAGAATGATTGCGGATAATTAACTTCACAGGAGGACGGCTTGGTTTTTTAGGAATGTTTTTTTGATGGAAAAGCATTCTTACATTTTTACAGAGCATCCCATGAGGATCCATGAGCACTGTACTTTTGTTTCTAACTATCTGAAGATTGTCATCATCTGCTGAAAACTCATTAGTGGTTTCTGTCAGTTTTGTGAAAAAGACATAGTCTAGATCTAATGCATTACTGAATGCATTCATGAACAAAATATCCTAACCTGAAGATCTTAATTAGCTGCTTCAGGTGTGTTTGATTAAGGTTGGAGCTGAACTTTGCAGGAAGGTAGGCCTAAATTACAGATACATAGCCCCTGATTTAGACTATTGTTCATTTCTGCTAATTATCACTAGGGACGTGTCATTAAAGAAACATCTTTGTATCTTATCTACTCCTAAAGATGCATATTAATATCTTAAAGTAGTAATATGTACCCTTAAGGTGGTACTATAAAATTTTAGGGGTACATAATATACAAATATACCATTTTGAGAGTAATGACCTACTTGAAAGTTACAATTTTAATTGTAATTAATATATTTATTCACTTAATATCAATTGATATATATTTATATACCATAAGCAAACATGAATTAATAAATGAACAATGAACAATAAATGAAATGTATATTTATAAACATGAATAAAATGCACTGCAGTTTAAAAAGTTTGGGGTCAGTAAGATTTTTAAATTAATACTTATGCATTAAATTCATTAAAGATGACAGTAAAAGCATTAATATTGCTTAAAATGATGTTCTTCCAACAATCTTAAAAAAAGGAATATATTACATTTAAAATAGAAATATAATATAGATGTTAAAATAGAAATAGTTGTTTTAAATTATTCATGAGCATGTTAGCCAGCTAGATAATACTTTATCCTAGTAACAAATCAGCAGACTTTGCAACCACAATGTAAAATACATCGCAAGACAGAAAGGCATAAACTTGAATGCAATGCAAAACTGTAAACCTGTCTAAACACCATTACACAATATCCTGCTTGTTTGTTATCTATAGTGAAAGCACACGTTTCTAGTCACACAGCCAAATGTATGTTGGTTTGACAAGCAGGCAGCTTTTGCCTTCGGTGAGATGGTAATCCGTGAAGTAGTTACAGTGTACAAATGGACTGACAGCATCGTAGTAATCGGCCCATCTGTGAGGTGACATACAGGAAGGAAGCAGTCATACCAGATTGTGGATAAAGATGGCACGCACCATGGTGCCAGCCTACAAAGTCACTGTATTTATGGATCATTTTTTCTGTCTGCTATTCCTACACTTTCCTGCCTGCTCTGAAAACCCAAGACCGAGTGAGAAAACATGAGCATATTGCTGCGTGTGTAACAACTACGCCAGTCAATAGATTCGTATAACAAATCTCCATAAATCGAGTGACTTTCTTGGCATTTACACAATTCATCCGAGAGCGAGAATTTGCTGACTTTTGGAAATATGCATGCTGATGTGTTCTTTTTAACATTATTACATACCTCCAACCCCATCATATGACAGTTTTGCATGAATGAAATGCGAATTATGAATCTAATGCTTGCTAAGCTCATTTTAACATGAGAGGTGCGTGTTCAGATTATGAATTTAAAGGATTTGTCATCAAAAATGATGAGACACAGTTCTAGAATTTACATTTTAAGACATTAATTTGGTTTAGTCAGTTGTGCAGAAGCAGAAATGTTGAATGTATTCAGAATAATTGTTTTATTTCTCACCTTTACGTTAAAATATGTACACTTTAAATACTAATATGTAGCTGTAAGGTACCCTTTAGGTACAAATTACAGCTTTTGTACCTTTATTTCTGAGAGTGCATGGTAGGAATGAATATAAATTTGCCTGTATTAGACACAAATGGAAAATAATATTAGACTTCAACGTCCTAGGTGGGAAAAAAAAGTTTTAATAATGCACAATATTCAGAAAACGCATTAAAGATAACCAAGCTATCTATATATTTAAGTAGAGCCCAAGAAATAACCATTTAATTAAATGATTCAAGTAAAGAGTGTATAAAAAATTAAGCCAAATTTTGAAAATTATTTTTCCAGTAAATAGTTTGCAAGATTTCATTAAATATAAAAAAAAAAAAAAAACCCTTTGCATTTCATCCTATGTAAAGATTCAAATAATTCAACTAAATATTAATAATAAAAAAATGACCAAAATTAAGTTAGAAACTATCATCCAATGGGAAAATCGTGCAGCATCTGCCATACCTGTTTGGAAACCGGTGCGAGGCTATTCCTCTAAGGCAGTCAGCAGGGACGGCCGAGACTGAAATAACTTGATTAATGTATGGCATTGCTGTCCAAAGGCCCCCCAGCTATGACGTATTTAAAACACAGCATTTCTTCAAATTTCTCCCTTTAGGCTGGCATTAGAGTTTACTCATTTACACATGCATCAATTGATGATTTTCACTGCTATCGACTTGTTTTATGCTCTGGGTCAGCTTAGCTTGTTATAAACCCAAATTAGTTCAACCAGAAAAGCGATCTCAATGGTGTTCACCACTTCGTGTGACATTCAGCTCTGTGAGCTTTAATTGCTATCGGACACCATTTTCCCTGCTGCCATTCACTCAAAAAATGAGTCAAAAGATAATCTATGGGGCGTTTTACCCCGCCGCCATTTTAAAGCTGTTATTTTACATTACAGCGACTAATAGACACGCTCTGATAGAGATGGATGTGTGGAGGATCTATTCGTCCTCTTCAGGGGGAAAAGTGCGCGGCTTTGGTTCCCAGAAAGGCTTCATTTCAAATGGCTGCACCATAAGAAGGACCTGGCAGCTTTTAATTAACAACGAGGTTTGCTCTGGGAAAGTGGAAGATAACGTACCACTCAAAGTCGGAGAGGAGCGCACAGAGAAAGACGGATGGAGAGAGTAACGTTCTGTTCGCATTAATTAAACGGCTGGACGAGCCAGGCTCTCTAAAATAGTGAGAAAGGAGCAGATCAAAAATGGAGAAACACAAGCTTTCAAGCTCCAGGAAGTGGGGCAAAAATTCTCAGGGCGGGTTTACGCATATACTTAAAGACTCGCAAACATCTTTTCACTTTGCATAATTTAGTCTGTATATGTAACACCTACAATACCTGAAACGGTCGTGGAAAAACAATACGATGTAGAGATTAATTTTAAATGTATTTGATTTAGAGATCTTTCATTCTCTTGCCATGCACAGCAATCAGACAAAGAAATTTTGAAAAACATCCTCCCAGGAGACAAGCTTGGCCATCACATCTTGTAGTAACGTGACTCTAGCATAGGAATTCTTTGAGAGGCCTCCCTGAGTCTCATGCCCTGGAAATTTGCCATCCAATCAATCAATTAAAAAGATCTCTGCGGGTCAACGGGCCTTGATCAGGAAACGTGTACATGCATTCTTGGCTTAAAGCTCTTTTCAACAAGCCTAAAAAAGATTTATGTGGGCAAGCGTCCTTTCTCTCTGGCTACCAAACTACTTTCTGGAAGATACAAGATTTACGCTCAGTTTCTAAATTTTAAACCATCACTTCTCATAAAAAGAAATGTAGATGTTATTTAAACGGGTCTAAAATGATATTTGAATTGATATTTGAATAAACTGAATTGTCATTAGGACAAAACAAAAATCATGCAAAATACAGTTTCATGGATGGTAAAAATGTATTTAAGGGTGGTAAATAATCTCAATTTGGCTGTTCTGTTAATTTTGGCCTCTGTGGCTAACTCTCTTTTAATGGCATGACGGCATTTCTGCAGTTATATTGGCAAGCCAGCATGGCACGCTGTGCAGAGGCAGCACATGTTGTTAGGCATGTATTAGTACTTAGGAAGGACGCCAAAAAACTGTCTGTGGGACTAAGGGGCAGAAATGGCATGCTAAGAGAACATGTTGACAAGACTTGACCCAACGCTGCTCCTTATTCCCTCTCAGTCAGTTCTTGTGTGTATTTGCTTAGAGGCCAATAGATTTTTATTTGCATCAGTGAAAACAGTGTTGTTAGACCCTATAAAAATATGACCCCCAAAATATGATTTAAATTCCTGATAAATGGATATAAGAAATAATAATAGTATAATGTAATAAAAACAATTTAACCACATTATAAAAATAGCAAAAAATAGTTATATGGGGACTGAAATCAGTGAGATGCTGTAGTTTATTAGTATAAAAAAAAAGTTGTATTTATTTAATAGTACAACATATATATATATATATATATATATATATATATTAATTTTATTTAAAAATATTACTTTTATTAAAGACCTAAATGTTACTTAACAAAACATAACATACATAAAACAAAAAATAGTACAAAATAAAAATACGTGTGATATAATTTTATACTATATTATGCAAAATTAATACTGCCTTATCTCTGTAATAAAAAATATTTCATAAAAAAATAATAATATACACTTAAATATATAAAAAAAACAATTTATAAAAGCTATATTTTATTATCTATACTTTTTAATATACATAAAAATATATAAAATATTAATGCATATAAAAAGGTTTATGCAGCATTTTGTTGCACTATTTTAGAAAAGTAGCTTTAAATTAAAAGTCTGTGACATTATGTAAGCACTATTTTAATGCTACTGCAAAATGCAAAAAGACAAAAAAACATTTATCACTATTTTTAGTTAGTTACTCTCCAAAAATTTGAGGAACGAGACTACTGATTGCCTGGAGTAGAGAGTGGGCTTTCAATATATTCAAGAAGGTGACACATGCTTCTAGATGGCCAGTGAAATGTGAAGAGTGAAGAGTGAGCAGCTGAGTTGTATTTCTATCTTTACAGCATCTATAGTAAGCAGATGGAAGGGTAAAAGCACTGGATCCTGAGGCCTTTGAGCTTCCCTGACCCAGATTTTCATTTCACTGCCTGATTTAGGTGTGCTGTGCTCATGTTTGAGTCATAATGTGTCAGCTCTCTTATATGTCAGCCTTTTGTGAGGGTTTACACTTCAGTGATCTCAGTAGTGTTTATTTCTCCCAAATTGGCACAGCCTTACAATGGCACAGATCGAGTTTGGCTTCTAGACATGTCACTTTAGTAACAGTGTAACTTCAAGAGTGACTTGGTCAAAGAGATGCGCTCTGGCAGGATTGCAGCTCAACGACCCCACAAAATCTACGGCGAATGCATCCACCCCCGGCTGCTCCACACACACCTAAAGCACTCTTCCAGCTTCGGATGGCATCTGTGTGTGCTCAGTGAATGGAAAATATTTGTTTATTGACTCTGCAGCTCCATAACCCTCTTGGATCGGAGCCTGTGAAAAAATCTCGAAACACCGAACCAATGTCTGCATTGACTCTTGACCGCTCTCAAAGTAAATTCTACATACTTACAGACGGAGTTGGAAAAACGTGGAAAGTAGTAGCAAAAGGCTCTTGATGCACACCTTTTCGAAGGTCAAAAGTGCACTCTTCCATACACTCACGCAAATCCCACATTTGTGAGGTTTGATACAGCAAAGGTTGCTCTACCTTAGGGCCAGGTTTGACATTTTCAACCCCAAAATGCAGGAAATATCCTACTTCTGTCTGCTCAGTGCGTTTGGAAGGGTGGCCAGTCCT
>JAUYWG010031786.1:0-23855 GCA_034779775.1 Enteromius afrohamiltoni
AGCAAAACTAATAATAAAAATACAATGAATAACAATATAATTGCTGAATATATTGATTGAGCAAAGTTAACAAAAAAATATAATTCCACAAGTGCTTGTTCAATTTCATGTTTATGCACTCTCTAGATAATGTAGATAGATAGGTCAATAAGCTCAGAATCTGTTGAGCAGCTAATCCTTAAGCATGGTCTTGTCAGTCATGTCTCCATAATCTTGACCCCATCATCAGACAAATCTCACTACTGGATGCAGAATTTTAAAGATGTGTGTGTTTTTTGTTTATTTGTTTTTGTATCACGGAACTGGGCTGCCTTTTATTGCCATTATACACTTGGGGAAGCTATTACGTATATCTCCTGATTGAAGCCCTGTCCACACAAAATGTTTTGTTTTGTTTTTTTACGCAATTTTGCCATTCGTCCAAAGTGCCAGGTGTAATCCAGACTCAGAGTCGCTCAGATCCATTTGCTGGCTTTTATTAAACATAGTCAACAGGCAAAGATCACCAACAGCAAACAACAGTAATGCAGACAAACCCGTGAGAAGATCGCTGAACAGATAGAGATCGCAAAAGGCTAGCAGAAAGAATCACAGTCCAGATAAACCGTCCAAGGTCATACACAAGTAATCCAGAATTTAATTTGTTTTTATTTTACAGTAGAGATTCTGTTCTTTATTTCAGTGTATTGCATGTTTCGATATTCATACCAGAAAATATTCTGGGAAGGCTATGAAATTTTGGTAACACTTTACAATAAAGTAACAACATTCATTAACAAAAACTAAGAATTAACAATATTTCTACAGGATTTTTAAATCTTATTTAATGCTAATTTCAGGATTTACTAATGAATTATTGAAATCACAAGTTGTTTAACATTAGTTAATGCACTGTGAGCTAACATGAACTACCAATGAATGGTTTTATTATATTAACAAATGTAAAAAAAAAGAGGATAAAATAATAAAAAAAAAATTCCTTAAGATTTATTTTTGCCATTATTGTGACAGGACAAATCAGAACTGACAGGAAGCGAAGTGGGAGAGAGAAAGGAGGAAGAGATCAGGAAAGGTCCTTGAGTCGGGACAGGGGAACAGAGGAAGGCCAAACCGCAACCGCACTACATGTTGATGCGCTGCCCACAAGGCTATCGGCAAAGACATAAATAAATAAAAAATATTTAAAAAACACTTTATTTGACTAACTATGATAATATTACATTGATTTCTTACCACTGAATTGATGTGCTTCTTTTGATCAGTAAACAAAAACTGAAATCATGCTCAGGGGCCTGTTTACAAGTTAACCAAATAAGCCAGGTTTATTGAAGTTGGTCTAACTGAAATAAACCTGGCTTAATTGAACAGGAGCCTGTTTCATAAAACAAGTTTACCAAATAAGGAACCATATGGGAACATTAGGGGAACTTTCTGTGTTTGAGCTAGAGAGACTGGAGCTACCAGAGAGGGAGAGTCTACCCGGATGAGGAAAAAAGACAGAAGTAAAACTCAAGGCAACGGCGGTTCGGCTACAAGTCTTTATAGTTGTTTGCACAGCATACTCTTCTTACACACGTCAAAGAACGAGTACAAAACAGGGAAAAAACACTATGGTAACGGAACAAACCAAAAAAAGCATAGACACAATGATGAGGGGACTTAGTCAGCCATAAAGCGACCATCTCTGCTACGCACGCACGCGCTCAAATCACTGACATGCCGGTTTTAAAGGCACATTGACATTTGTGTCATATACATTCTATAACATTAGGTGGCCGTTACAAGACCAGGAGACAGTGCAACCCTCTAATAATCTACACTCAATTAAATTGTGGCGATTGAATAATGTGTAACACTAGCTATTCGCTAAAAATATTTTGCACATACACCGAACACTCTTCAGTGTACCTGTATATGATGTTGCGTAACTCTAGTGTGACAGTGTAAACAATTTTTATTGAATTTTCCTGTCAAAATATGGAGTTGATTTGGATTTCTTTAGCTTTAAATAACAACCATAAGATACTGACAGTTTCTCCAGTAGAGGGCGGAACTAATCTCATTAGCTGATGCTCACCTATTATCTTTCTTTTTGATTGCAGCAAATCAGTTTGAATTAATGTAGACAATGTGATTAACAGTCAGTAACCCAGCAGTTTAATAATCCATACTATATGTTATATTATTATTAGCAGAAGAATTTGTATTATCATTAGTATTTATTTGTATTATCTTATCCAAATTATTGTTAGTTTCCCCCCCATTTTAACAGAAACATATACAATATGCCAACAATATCTTAAGTATTTCCAATTTAGGTAAAATGACAACTTTAGTTTTACTAACAAAATAGTTTTGCAAAATTTTAATAATAGTTATAATATATGTGAATACAAATAGCTTATATTGATTGAGTAAATTACACAACAGACCTGTTAAGCATTTGGCATTACATCAAAACTAAAACAACAACACAGCTTTCAGGAATCATTCTTCTCATTTCATTCAGGTATTCGGCAGGTGGAGACTGAAACTAGGGACAAACTGAAAATGGCAAAAGGACTTTCTGGTAAGCTTTTGTGAATACAATATATTAGTATACTGCTAATATGTATACTGCTTATTAATATTAGGTAAAAATATGCTTTAAATATTATAGAAATTGAAACTTAATTTACATGCTGATAAAATAAAAAAAGGCTTTAGGTAATATTTTAAGATTGTAATGCAATTCACCTGGTGGATTCATGTTTTTCCCCCAAAACTTTTGATATGATTTTTAAATATTCTGCTTCATTATATCCACATATAGAATATGAAATGTCATTGACATGGGTTTGTGTAATGCAAAATTGTCTTTACCTGATAGAATTCTAAAGGCTTAAAACTGATAAAACATAGTAACAAATAATATATTTCAGTACAGTTAAAATTGCCATTAAAAACCTTCTTACATTACTTATTCAAATCAAGCAGAAGTGCACAACAGAATCTACTAGTGAAAATTAGTGGAACCAACAGCCAGTCCCGTCCCCAAGTCACATCACTGCTCAAGTCAATTTCACCATTTCTGTTGGGAGAGTTTTAGTGTCTCTAATACCCGTTTACTTAAATAGTTACTAGATGTGTATGTAGTATGTAACCAGATCAGAACTTTTATTGTAGCTGTTTCTGCGGGTTGCTTTAGATGCTTTGTTTCGTTGTGAAAGCAAAACTACTTTGTTTGTGCTTCCTAAAGTGGACACAACTAGAAATCAGTGGTCAAGTTGTATTCACAACACTGTTCCAGAACAGTTCAACACAGATTTTAGAGTGTGCAGTGGACCTGAGAGCAGTCTATGTTGGCTGTGCAGAGAGACTATAAAGTAGAGCAATTTTTACCCTCCAAGGACAGTGTGGTGCTTCTAAATTAAACCCTATGTTTTCTTACTAAAAGAATCTGCTACTTACTAACATCTCCACCAAATGCTTGAGGTATTCGGCCAATCACAATAAACTGGATAGCTAGCCAATCAGAGCACACCTCGTTTTTTTAGAATTATGAGCTTTGTACAAATTGACCCTTTTCGGAAGGCGGGGCTTAAAGGAGAAACAATAGTTTACAGTATGTGGAAAATAAAGTGTTTTTAACTTAAACCACATAAGAACATTGCTTTAAACACTTTAGTAAACAATAAAAACTGTAGAAACACTGGACATAACTATGGGACACCATTGTGCAGCAGCAACTTTGACAACAAAAAACGGTACCTCAAAGTTGATTCTCATTGAATCATTCTCATTCTCATTCTCTTGAACTTCTCATTGTAACAGATATGAGGATTGTGCTGTTGGGCAACACTGGATCAGGAAAAAGCGCATCAGGAAACACCATTCTGAATGAAGATCTTTTTGATGTGAAGCACTCTTCAGGATCAGCTACAGCAAACTGTAACAAACAAGAAACAAATGTGGATGGATGCAGAATATCAGTTATTGACTGTCCAGGTTTGTTTGACACTCGAGATCAATGTAAAGACATACTGCAGAGATTAACAGGGCAGTGCATGTCCCTGTCTTATCCTGGGCCTCATGCATTTCTGCTGGTGATGAAACTGGGTGTCAAATTCACAGAGGAGGAGAAGAATGTTATGAAATGGATTCAGGACAACTTTGGGGAAGATGCCATCACCTACACCATCATACTGTTCACTCATGCTGACGTGCTGAGGGGCAAGCCTGTAGAGACTTATATTGGTAAAAGCAAAGAACTAAAGCAATTAATCAAAACCTGTTGGGGCAGATATCACTCATTTAACAATGAGAACATAAATAATCGAGATCAGGTAACAGAACTGCTGCAAATGATACGCAGAATGGTCCATTTTAATGGAGGAGAGTGCTATCCTTTTCAGATATATAAATAAACTCAGAAGGAAAAATGCATTACCAAGAAGCATTTTAGAGGTTGTGGGAGGTGTTGTGTATATTCCCATAGATTACATTAGTTTACCAGGCAGAATCAGGGTACATTTTTGAGATTTGCAGCCTATACTACATCATATAGTGCATGATATCAAGTAATATTCATTGTAATGTTTATAAAAATGCTATCAATAGATACAGTTATTTTAGAAACTTTGCTGTCTTTTTTTATTTATACAGATCAGCAGTTTGAAATAAACTCAAAGGTGAATTGCCACTATTAACAAACATGAGACTTTGTTTTCTATACATTGATTTCTATGGTGTACAAAACTGAAACCAGAACATGGTTGCACTTTATTTTACAGTCCTGTTCCTTATGTACATATCATGTACTTATTGTAGTAATTACAATAACTAGGTTCTAACCCTAAACCTACCCCTAATCCTAACCCTACACCATGTAGTTACACTGGAAGTATACTATAAGCACACATACTATAAACCCAGATCATGACAATAATTTGAATGGTTTTGCAAAAATGTTTGATTAACAGAGTCTTGCAAGATCCAGAATTGCGAATCCAGGTGTATCAAGTGATTTTTGTCAGGTATCCATAGAGTTTAGTGTTACATAGGACTATATGAAGAAATACAGAACAATAAAAAAGACAGCTGTGCAAAGTAGATAAATAAATACAAATATATTTGTATACATATTTAAAGTGGCTTGTGATAGAGTGATGTAAATACTAATGACCATGAATGTGCAGTTGTGCAGAGGCCACTAGTGTAAATGAATGTCCAGAGTGAGTGCAAAAACCATATGTGTGGATGTGCAAAGTGGATCAGTACTGTGTGGTATACTGATTAAGAGACCATATCGCCTGTGGGAAGAAGCTCCTCCTCATTCTCTCCATGTTGGCCTTCAGGGAGCAGAATCGAGAGAACAGAGAGAACAGTCCATTGTCGGGATGGCTGAGGTCCTTCACAATCTTCCTGGCCTTGGACCAGCACCATCTGCTGTAGATGAAGTCTCTCAAGCATCTGAGGTGGTAGAGACGCTGTCGGGCCTTTTTCACCACGTTGTTGATGTGACAGTACCATGACAGGTCCTGGTCATGATGTGAACACAGAGATATTTGAAGCTGGTTACTCTCTCCACTGGGCTTTCATTGATTACGGGGGTCTGGTAGCACCTCTACTGCTTAGTGCTGAAGTCCACTATCAGCTCCTTTGTTTTACTTACGTTTAGAAGGAGGTTGTTCCTCTGGCACCAGTTCTCCAGATTCCTAATTTCCTTCAGGTAGGCTGTCTCGTTATCAGAGATCAGGCCCACCATGATGGTATCGTCAGCAAACTTAACCCCCTTGGGGTCGGCTCCCGCATATATGCGTTTTGAGACGTCATCTCCTGATGACCAATAAGAACTTAAATTGGACACTGAGTTTTGATCTACAGATAAGAGCAACCCAGCTAACTGTAATCTGGTGAACAAAGTGAAAGCAGTAAACACTTAAATATCAGGTATTATGTAGAGGTTTCACTTGTTGAACAGAATCTGTTTTCAGGATTGACACAAAGTCTGTTCACATCTCTGTAATTAAATCAGTGTACTTAATAATGTGTCTTTGACCTTCATTATGTATATTTTAATTAACTGTGTTTTAAATAAAATACAAATCATTTAAAAAACCTTACATTCTCACATCTCCTCACATTATTAGGGGTCTTTTTTTTCAGGTGAGAATCACTGAATATTAATGGACATTCTCATGCCCTCACATACAGGCTTTCAGTCTCAAAACATGTATTTTACAATATAAAACACTATATTGTTTTCTCTGAAAAAGTAAGTGGAATGATTTTCACATTATTCTGAAGAAAATATAGCCTAATAGACTGGTTACTTACAGCACTGTGCAGGACTATTAAGTATGAGTTAAATGGCTGTAACACTTCATGTCTCTTGTTTGCTGTCTGTCACTGTTTAGTTTTGGTTTCGTTTTCTGTCTTCCTGTTTTTCCTAAGTTGGTCAGGTTCCTTTTCTTGTTTAGTTAATTAGTTACCCGTTCCAGCTGTGTTCCTCACCTGTCCTGATTTCTCCCTAATGTGGTCATGTTTAAAAACCTGTTTTACTTACAACAAATCCAGTCTTTGCCTGAGAATTAATACACACAGTGACAGAATAATCGGACCTTAAAATTTTCTACTGGGAGGACCCAGTCGTGCTACTTCACTCCTGCATCCAAGCCGTCCGTCCATCTGGATTTATGGGAAGGAGTTCCTTGAGGCACCTCGCCTGGTACCCTGGGATGATCAGCAATTAAAGACTTTGTTTTGGCTGGGGCTCGATCGTCAGCTTGCGAAGCAGGTAGCCATCTCCAACCATCACGGCTCTCTCGCTCAGAGGGGGAATTCACTCATCTCAGCCAACAAAGCCAATCCCGACACCAGATCCCATGCCGCCAGAGCCTTTACCTGATAGTGTGCCGCAAGAGTCTTCACCTGAACATGCACTACAAGAGCCGTCACCTGAGTGCACACCACAAGAGCCGTCCTCAAGCAAATCCCCGCCCTCCCACCACAGCAACCTAATGCCTAATGAAATGGCTTCTCCTTGGTCAGTCGGAGTCCATCCGCCGTCTCGGGACTCCACTCCTCCGGCTGCACCTCGTACCTCCGGCTGTGTCAGGCTCCTCCCTCCCTCCAGCTCCGCCTTGGTCCTCTCTCGCTCCGGCTCCGCCATGGCCTTCAGAATCCCCTCTTCCGTATCAGTCCCAGGTGCTCCAGCTTGGTGGTGAGTGTGGAGGGAATTATGATATTAAATGCTGAGCTGTAGTCGATAGAGAGCATTTTAACATAATTTCCCCTTTTACTGCCCAAGTGAGTAAGTGAAGTGTGGAGGAGATGAGAGATGGCATCATCAGTAGAACGGTTTGGACAGTAAGCAAACTGTAGTGGATTGAGTGTGTCTGTTATAGAAAAAATTATGAAGTCCTTGACCAGCCGCTCAAAGCACTTTTATCACTACTGAAGTGAGGCGATAGTAGTAAGCAGTATTAGGTTTCTTTGGGACAGGAACAATGATGGACTCTTTGCAATCTTTAAGATGTATTTGGTTTATGTAAAACCACTTTGGTGATATAATGTTACGAGTGGAGCTCCTGCTTACACTGCATAAAACATGTAACATTAGTAAAATCTTGTAACATTACTGTCTAGCGTCATTACACCTTAAGCAAATCAACATTTTACTATGCAGAAGCTCAATAAATGTGAGCTTATTCATTTGTAAACACCTGCTTTCTATCATGGTCAATGATGACATCCATTTCAGAAACTGGGTGGAAGCAGTAGGACATCCGGGAACCTCTTGCCTACTATTTTTTTAATCCTGAGGTTTCAATCATGCTAATTTCTTAACATACTTTTTTTTTGCCTACTATGTGGTAAGTACAGTGTCCTCCACTAATATTGGCATTTCCTTGGTAAATCTGAGCAAAGGTGACTGAAAATAAATCTGCGTTGTTTATCCTTTTGACCTTTCGTTCAAAAAATTCACAAAATTCTAACCTATCATTAAAGTAAAACAATTGAAAATGGGAAGAAAAACTCATGATGAAATCAATGTTTTCCTCCAATACGTTAGCCACAATTATTGGCACCCAATTATTGCTATGTCCTATTCCCAAGATAACAGCTCTGGGTTTTCTCCTGTAATGCCTGAAGAGTTTGGAGAACACCTGATAAGAGAAAAGAGACCACTCCTTCATGCAGAATCTCTACAGATCCTTCAGAATACCATGACCCAGAATACACTGACCCTAACCAATGATGGTGCTTCTCCTCTTTAGTTCACATTACTCATTTTCTGCTGGGTTCAAGTCAGATAACTGGGCCAGCCATGGCAAAAGCTTCATTTTGTGCTCATTGACTAATTCTTGTTTATTTTAATGTTTGTATTTTTTAATTAGTGTCCAAGTGGAAGACCCAACCATGGCCCATAATAAGATTTCTAACAGAGTCAGTCAGTTTTAGATTTGTTTTCTGTTGGTATTTAATAGAATCCATGATGACATATGTCTAAACAAGATGTTCAGGACCTCCAGCAAAAATATAGGCCCACAACATCAGAAATACAGTATACTTCATTGTACACAGCTTTGTTACATTGTATGTTGATTGGAAATTCTTAATTATTATTTCCCTGATGGTGGAAATGGTTATTTTCACTGTTCTAGCTCTTTTCTTGAAGCCACTTCACTAATTTGTGAAGCTCGATTATCTTTTGCTGTACATCATAAATATATTATTTGTTTTTTTTTTTCTCATTGTGTTGATTATTAAGGGAATTTGGGCTTTGTTTTCCCTCCTTTATATATTTATGTGAAACAAGAAACCATAATTTCATGTCCATAATCACTTGTTATAATCACCTGAAGGGCTCAAAGTTGTGAATATGAATGGGAATATACTTCATTTTAATCATAAAAAAATTCTAGGGGTACCAATAATTTGAGCCAACAAGCATTGGAGAAAAACATTTATTTCATCACAAGAATTTCTCCATGTTTTCAATTGTTTTACTTCAATGATAGGTTAGAATTGTGTGACTTTTTTGAATAAAAGATAAACGGATAAACAATGCAGATTTATTTTCACAGCCACCTTTGCTCAGATTTACCAAGGGTGCCAGTATTTCTGGAGGGCACTGTAAGTAGGCATTTTAGTTTATTACAAAATAAATAAATAATGCACACATCATGAACCAGTCTTTTATGAAAGAACCAGATATTGGTGTCATTTCAAAGCATATTTTAATATTACTGAATTTGTATGTAGTAGATCACACTTTAATAAGAACAAACAAAAACATTTTAAGTTATTTTATTTTCACAGTTAATAAAACAGAAAAAGAAAGCAAGCAAAGAAAATTTATATTATCAAAAAGCATTATCACTGATTTTCTAGTGCAAGTTTAACAACAACAAAAAAAGTTACAATCATTGATGCTGTCTACACTGTATGATGAATTAATCTCTTGCATCATACATACATCTGTTTATAGAATAATAGATCAGAACATGACCTTTTAATCAAATACACAAAAAATGCAAATATATCAATGCTGCTTTGTAAAACCAATATAAAATCAGTGGCTTTTTTTTTTCATTTAGACATGATAAACAAGTTCATTGCATAACTATGTATTTTCATCTTGCATGTTTTTGCTAAAATAATAAACTACTTTTGTAATATTTGCTTTCTGAATCTGTGTTTTAACATTTTACAGTATAATTTTTTTTATAAAGCAGAGATAAATAAGGTTTACTTTAGGATTGGTTCAGTTTAAATCATACATAAATGATTGGTTTAAATCATACATAAAAGCCTCCAGTGCGGAACAAACAATGCTATTAAAAGGCATTTTCTTTTGAAACACTCCTGACTGAATAAAAGTGACAGGCTTCTAATCATCTTCATCCTCATTTTCAATTATTATGAACCATATAGCTACAACAATAGCTACTAGTGCTACTGTGAATGTTAATATTTTTCCAGCATTACTGTAGAAGCCATTGGTTACTTTTTCAAAGGTTAATTTTCTCTGGACATGTGTGTACACAGAACGAGTGTAGTACTTTCCTGCATTTCTCTCCACCATTTTATCTATCTTTTCCAGTAGTTCTGTGACCTGAGACTGATTCGCTCTGTTGTCATTTTCTATTGAATGATATTTGCCAGCACAGCTGATTATAAACTGCCGCAGATCTTGATTCTCTTCTATATGATCCTTCAGTAATTTGTTCTTCAGATAATTAGCATGAGTGAAGAGAGTAAAGACATAGTGTGATGCTTCTTCTCCAAAGTTCTTCTGAACCCATTTTACTGTGTTCTTCTCTTCATCTGTGTACCTCTGATCCAGTCTGATGACCAACAGGAACACATGAGGACCGGGAGCAGACATCTCCATACACATCTCTATTTTAGCCTTCAGTTTTTCTTCGGTCATCATGTTCATATCCTTATTGTCACCCATATATGTGTCAAACAGTCCTGGAGTGTCAATGATGGTGACGGTCCTTGAACCTATTCTTGATTCTTGTAGCTCACACTCCCGAGTAACTGATTCTGGATTGAAGTCCTCTAAAAAATTATTTTTGCCCAGAATTGTGTTTCCTGTTGCACTCTTTCCTGATCCAGTTTTGCCCAGCAGCACAATCCTCAGATTTCCTAATGTAAGAGAGAGACCTATTTCATTAAACAGCATATTTAAAATGTTCCAGGTAACAAATGTTAGGATTAACATAATTTATTACTTTGATTCAACATCTTGTTTAATGTTATGTAATACATGTCTGCTTCCCACACTACAATTATTAAAAACACAAATCTATCCATTTTAGTTTTATGTATTTAAGTAGGTTTAAATTATCAAAAAATTCTTCCAAGAAATAAAAAGTTTTTTTTGCCGTTTAATATCATTCCATTCAGTTGTTATGATATCATTTTGATTTTCAGATTAAAACCAAAAACCTTTTACTGACCTGTAATAGTTGCCATTTCTGCACAAAGAATTGTAATGTTGTATAGTCAGCACTAGGATCTCTTAAAAATTTTCAGTGTTCTCTTTTTCTTTCTCCCAGTGACTCTCAGCACTCTGGTTACCTCCTTTTACATGTGATCACGTGACTGAAGCTGCACATCAATTTGATTTAACACTTATGCATACTGATATTTGTCATTCAGTTTAATGACTTAAAAGAGAATTATTAGTTACATAATTAAAAGCAAAATAAACAATTTAATTCTTTTAATTTGAAGCTATTTGCATTATATAAAAAATACATTGGTAAAAATAATAATAATATTAATAATAATAATAATAAAGTAAGGCAATGGAGACCTCTGTTGGTTATATACAGTAAACAGAAACCAGTGATGTATGTGCACTCAATACAACTGTACAGCTGTTTGAATAAATGTATACGCGTTTGAATATTGGTTATTATTTAATTATATTTGCCATCTTTACTAGAGCTGTCAAATGTTTAATTACACTGGTAATAAGGTTCATTAGGTAGTTAACAACATTAATAAACATAAACTAAGAATGAACAGTAATTCTACAGCATTTATTAATCTTAGTTAATGTTAAATTCAGCATTTGTTAAAATTTGTTAATGCACTACAAACTAACATGAATAAACTTTGAACAAATATTGTATTAGCTGACATGAACAAAGATTAATGCAGTGTAATAAATGCATTGTTCATTGTTTGTTGATGTTAGTTAAGACACTAACTAATGTTAAGAAATTACATCTTATTGTAAAGTGTTACCATTACAGTACTATTGTGGCAAAAAGAATAATAATAATAACTCACAATAAGAATGTCACAATATCTAGAGAAATTGTGGGTACATTTCAAGAAAACAAATAATTTTGTTGTTAACTTTTTATTTTACTCAAAAATGAAAATTTTATGTTTATTTGCTTAGCCCCAGAGCATCCAAAATGTAGGGAACTTTGTTTCTTCCGTAGAACACAAACAAAAGTTTTTAAATAAGTATTTTACTCCATACTTCAATTCCCATCATTCATTGCACTGATGACACACACCTGGTTGATCTCATCACATGCTCAACTGCACACTTAACACACTTAACATTTTCTCCCTCTGTTCCATGTCAAGTATTGTTAGCGATTATCCCTCTCCTACAAACAGCAACTATCCCTGAGAGAATCTCTCTTTACCTGCAGTATTGAATTCTGTTTGTATATATATATATATATATATATGACCCATCACTCGTGTTCAGAGTGTTCAATGCAGGGACGGTTCTAGAAAATTATTCATGGGGTGGCAAGGGGGTGGCATTCAAATTATGAGGGGTGGCAACATTGAAGCAAGTGTGGGGAACCAACCACATAGAATATGCAGAATCATGAATTAAATTTCCTGACTGCCCAACGCAGAGACCAGAATCAATGCTAGCCACTGGCGCCACGTTTTCTCGACTAACACTCTCTTTTTGGAAGGGGGAAGAATACCCCCTGGCACGTTTACAGCTTAAAAAAGAGTTATATGTTGGTCTCCGACACACTGACCAAGCATCGAACTCAGCAGTGATGGACTCCACTTACTGGCAGGGACAGAGTTCCACAGGTTTAAAATATGTTGCACAGTGCCAACAAGTGTGCGCTTGGACCAAAAAGAACACAAACATCTCCATCTGCGTTCGTGCGTCCGAAAAGAAACATCTACTTGGTGCATCTTCTCCGCAGAGATCACCAACCCAACGCATCCCAGAGAGACGGTACCGGCAAAGTCCAGAGGACTCAGAGAAACTTTCAACCAACCGGGTATCCGCTTTCATTCCAACAAACAGATCAGCAGTACTGCCAAAGGGCCAACCAGCAACGACACCGGGAACCCGAAATCCAATCAGAGCAACGCAGAGCGCAGCAGACGCACACATCCGCTGAGTTTGATAACATGAACAATTTCCTTCACGCTGATAGTGTATAAGTAAGATTTGACGCTAAGGCTAACAATCTCTGCTTAGTTGTTCCTTGCCGGTTGTGATTTAGAGCAGTAGTAGCAAATACTTTCGGTTTTCAGTAACGTCATTTCCCATCTCTAGACAGTGTGAGTGAATGTGAGTGTGATCACGTATATAATCCTAGGTAGTAGTGTTTTTATAGTAGATTAGTTTTCAACAAATACATTGTGTTTCATTTATTAAGAACCAACTGTCTTGTGTATTATGTTTTGGAAAGTCAACTTTGCCAATAGATCCTACAGCTACCCTGCTCAGATAGGAAACCCCTATAGTTCTTTAGTTTGTTGGCCACAGATTAAAGTAACTGTTTAAATATACTTATTGATTAAGATGCTGGACATATTAATTAACTAACTTTTGCATAGACTAACCATAGAGCTAATGTAAAGGAAATATTTTTAATGTAAGATTATTCCCCAAAATTGATTAATGAATCAATATGTTATTTAATTTCCCTGAGCTCTTACACAAGCAAGCATCCTTGCATGTTTTTTGTGGATTCAAGGACTGCCATTATTCAGTGTATACACTAGGTTAATGTCACGTTTTATGTCTGTTTAGTTCTATTGAAAGTCTGTGTTTTTGTTTTTTTGGTTTAGTTTCATTTTCAAGTCTTCCTGTCTTGGTTTCCTTTTTGTATTTCCTTCCTGTTTGCCCATATTTGTTTGTTCCTGTGTTCAAGTCATTATTGGTTAATTTAGCTCCACCTGTGTCTCCCCAGCTGTCGTCTCTTTAGTTCATTAACCCTGTGTATAAATCCTCTGTCTTTGAGTTCTAGTTTGTCAGTCAATGTTAATGTTACAATCGATGTTTACCCTACATGTTGCTTTTGGATACTTCTCCACATTTTGATTTATTATTAAAAGACTTTTGTTTATTAATACCTAAGTCTCCTTCTTCATATACACCGGGTGTGACAGAATGACTCACCAAACACAGAAAGATGAGGATGATGATCAGTCCCGAGGAGATCCTCCCCCGTCTCCTCAACGGACTCACTCCTCTTACCAGCCCAATTGAGCAACTGCCAGGAGGCCATCCTCCCTTGCCCGGCTCATGGCTCGCTCGTCGGTGGAGACCGCGCCTGAAACCGGAAACTTATGAAGGCAAGTCAGTGCCAGCACCATGTAATTCTTCACCTTATGGAGTCAAGTCAGTGCCAGCACTATGTAATTTTTCATTTGAAGTCAAGTCTGTACGAACTACCCAAGGGCAAATCCAGATCCCGATTCCAGCCCCTAGATTACGGCTAAGAGCGCTTCATGAGCACCCTCCAGAGCCCGCTGCGCTGCACGAGCGCCCTCCTGAGCTCGTTGTGCTGCCTGAGCACACTGATGAGCCAGCATTCCCAGCAACCTGGCACGTGCTTGATCTGTTGCCGGGAGAGCTGTTTCCAGTTTCTGTCCCTCGACTACGGCCGGGAGAGCCATTTCCAGTTCCTGTCCCTCAACTACAGCTGGGAGAGCCGTTTCCAGTTCCAGCCCCACGAGCACGGCCTGTTCCAGCCCCTCGATCACTGCTGGTAGTTGAGTCTGCTAAACTGCCAGAGCCACAGCAAGAGTCTGCTAAACTGCCAGAGCCAGAGCCACAGCAAGAGTCAGCCACGCTGCCAGTACCACAAGCAAAAAAAGAGGTGAGCTTCCCCAAGAAATTTTTTTTGGGGGGGGCTATACTGTCCCACAACAGGCGGAGGCTGCCCACGAGTCACCACAGCCTGGTCTGCCTCCCGAGCCTCCTGACCCACCACGGCTGCCCAAGGCTCCTGATCCGCCTCCCAAAGCTCCAGATCTGCCTCCAAAGGCTCCTGATCCACCATGGCCGCCCAAGGTTCCTGATACACCGGGCGTGACAGGTGCACAATTTTACATTGTCCTATTACAGCTTTTTTCAATTGTTTACTCCTTGGGATCATTTCGGGGTCATTTCGATGACTGCGCCAGCCTGGCGAGGAAGGAAGCACATACTGCTACTATACATACTCCTCTTGATTAAAACTTGAATGGCCAGATGAGGTGAAAGCAGAGCCCAAAAAAAGTAAACTTGATGAAAGATTTCTGAAAGCTAGACCACCACCTTCAAAAAGGAGCCTTCCATTCTTTCCAGACTTGCACACAGAGGTCATGGAAAAGGCCTTTCTCCTCTAGATTATTTGTCCCAGCTTCAGAATGCTACAGAAAGTGGCTGGGATGAATGAGAAAGTCTATAAGACGTTTGCCCCGGGTAGAGCAGACGCTCGCGGGCTATATCTCTCCCGATCCCGGTTAGGGGGTGTGAGCTGCATCCAACGTCATACCTATTGGCCTGCTGTACATGAGATCCCTACAGTGGTGGCTCAGGAAAAAAGGCATATCCCTGAGGGGAAATCTCCTTCGCATGATCAATGTGTCATGCCGAGCTGTACGTGCCTTAGATATGTGGAGTAAACCTTCATTCCTAAATCAGGGCCCAGTGTTGGGAGATCCGGGTCGCCGCAGAACGCTAGCGACGGATACATCCCTCACTGGTTGGGGAGCGATCACGAGTGGTCACTCAGCCCACTCAGGTTTGTGGAGAGGTCACCATCTAGAGTGGCATATGTCTAGAGATGATGTGACAGCTGTCTAGAGATGTTAGCAGTTTTTCAAGCACTCAAACACTTCTTCACAGACGTAAGAGATCAACATGTCTTGGTGCGCACCGACAACACTTCTATTGTCTCTTACATCAACCACCAAGAGGTCTGCGATCACACCCCTTGTACAAGCTGGCACACCAGATCCTTGTGTGGACCCAGGAAAGGTCCCTCTCACTGAGAGCCGCCTATATTCTCGGGCATCTAAATGTAGGAGCAGACATCCTGTCGAGACTGGAATGAATGCTTCACCCAGAAGTGGTGTAGCAGATATGGAGAAGATACCACAGGGCAGAGGTGGACCTCTTTGCGACTTGAGAGAATGCGCAATGTCCCCTCTGGTACTCTCTAGTTCATCCAGCTTCTCTGGGACTTGATGCCATGGTACAGACATGGCTGAGGCATCATCTGTACGCATTTCCCCGGATCGCTCTGCTCCCTGGAGTTCTGGCAAGAGTGCGCCAGGACGAGGTCAGTCTACTGCTTGTATCACCGTTCTGGCCGGACCGAGTGTGGTTCTCGGACCCGATAGACCTAGACGGCCCTACATGGGAAATTCCGATCAGGAAAGATCTCTTCTCACAAGCGGGGGGCACAATAGTCCACCCCCATCCGGAGCTGTGGAAACTGAGAGTGTGGCCTCTGAGGGGGCACAACTCTTAGACACAGGTCTCTCAACCAAGGTGGTAGACCCTTCTTCAAAACAGAGCTCCATCCACGAGAAAGCTGTATGGCTGTATGCTAGAGGCCCTCTGTGGGCCACCCTTTGAACCCATTGTTTGTTAACAATAAAGACCACACTACTGCTAGCATTGTGATCTCTGAGGAGATTAGGTGACCTTTAGGCCCTCTCATTGGCCCCTACACATCACACCTTGGTGCTAGGCATGGCCAAAGCCTTCCTGTACCGACAAGCGGGTTACAGTACCAAGGTACCTACGGGCAGAAAGTCTACTGTGGAGAAAGTCCGAGCAGTTACTCGTATGTTTTAGTCCTCCTAGGAAGGGGCTACCTGCGACCAAACAGATTTTAAGCCATTGGATTGTGGATGCCATTTATATGTCATATGAGTCCTCTGGACTCCCGCTGAGGCTAGGAGTTAGAGTGCACTCGACACGCTGTGTGGCGGCCTCGAAGGCCCTGCTAGCAGGGTCTCCATGGCCGAAATCTACAATTCTGCTGGGTGATCAACACCCCACACATTTGTCCGATTCTATGGACTGGACTTGCGAGCTTCTACGAGCTCTTCTGTTCAAATTAGCACAGTGTGCTTCCACACCTCGTGGATGTGATTATCTAGTTCATTCATTAGTGTAGTCATTGGCAATCTGGGGCTTTGTAATGACAAGGAAGTAACTTCACAATCCTTATCTGTGTCTAAGGTCATGAAATGTGTGTAGAATTGTTCAAATCACTGTGTGTAATGTTTTGCAAAAAGAGTGAAGTGCGATGTTTTGCTCCTTGGAGTAGAATTTTGCAAATTGTGTGGAAATGTTTATTTTAGAGTGTAAATAATCATAAAAAAATTAAATAAAGGCTGATGTGTGATTGACTTGAACCTGATATCTGGATTGGAAAGTCAGATAAATTAAATGAAATGGTACTGTCACACGCATCGGATCACGTGAGGTCACGAGGACCCAGAAGTAACCTCACGCAGGTATTTAAGCAGGAAGCAGGTGTCTGTCTAGCACCAGACATTAAGCTCACGTATGCTTTTCGTCAGGTCCCCAACTCATCTCTACCATCTCCTCTACTCACGTGAGTACATTTACGCTTATTACCTGTCTGTGTGCGTGTGAGAAAGCGGATTCCTCGGTGGGAATCTCTACCCCTAGACGGAGCGTTCTCAGATCAAAGCGCGTGATACACAAGCAGGCAACACTAAGAAATTCTTACTGTAATTAGTTCACCTGTTTATTATAGACTTTGGGGCTGTCTTGTCACGTTATGAATGAACAACCCAAAAAGACTCTTCAGATAAGAGGTGAGATGAGCTAAAGACTGAAGACTCAGGTTAAAGGATTTTTGTGCTGCATTAATTAGATCAGCCGGAATCGGGAACCGTATTTCTCTTATTCTGTTCCTCAGTCCGTATCCAGATCAGATGGTGTACCAGCACAAAGAGATGATCTTCATCAGAGACCAGGACACCTAGATGAGCTCCGTGGACAGATCACTGGAACCAAAAGCACACAAACACACACACACACACACACACACACACTATAAGTCCTTTGCATAATCTGACATGTGCTTAAAATTGAACTGGAAATTAGGTGCTGGGTGTCCAGCCATCCCGGGGAGCTCGACCGGTACTGGCTACTACAGACAGCGGGAGAGACGGTGAGTCCCCCTCTCGTGAGTTTAATGTCTTCTTTGATGTCTTCCAGCAGATCACGGGAGGGGGAGCATTTGGAGTGGCCCAGAGGGAGGACGATTGCCTCAAGAATTGTTGGAAGCAACTTCGTACCATCGATGGTAAAGAAGTGTTTCCAGCCCCTCAACCTCTCCCGCATTTCATTGTCCAGAATGGCTTGTTGTACTGAGTCGCCCAGAGGAGGGGGGAGGAAAAACGGCTATTAGCCATCGCCATCGCCCAGAAGCTCTTCATGCTGGCTAGTCGCGTAGGGATACCATCAGAGATCCTGACTGACCAGGGAACTCCTTTTATGTCCCGGCTAATGGCTGACTGGTGCCGGCTGCTGAAAGTTCAACAACTAAAGACATCCGTGTACCATCCACAGACCGATGGCCTGGTTGAGCGGTTCAACAAGACGCTCAAACAAATGCTCCAAAGAGTCGCTGCAGAGGACCGAAATGACTGGGACCAGCTCATAGAGGTGCTCCAAGCCTCCACTGGGTTCACGCCCTTTGAATTGCTGTTTGGACGTCAGCACCGAGGTTTGTTGGATGTAGCAAAAGGGGCATGGGAACAGCAGCACCCCACTGCACTGCATAGAACACATCAAAGGGAGCACATGGTTCAGGCCCAGCAAACCCAACATCGCCACTACAACCGGGTGGCCCAACCGCGTGAATTCCATCCAGGAGACAGGGTAATGGTCCTGGTCCCCAACGCCACCTGCAAGTTTTTGCAGAACCATCACGCAGCCCATGGTCCAGCCCCATTTCCTGGTCCCGAAGCCGGATGGAACACTCCGCTTTTGCAACGACTACCGACTCCTGAATGAAGTCTCAGAATTCGACGGCCACCCCATGCCCTGAGTGGATGAGCTGCTGGAATGGTTGGGAAGGGGCCTCGTTAGGCCACAGGAGAAGAAGGTCACTCCCCACCCTCCCCTGTCATCCCCTCTCATCACCGGATCACCTCACTGGAACACTGGAGCACTTATCACCGTGACCTGGGAGAGAAAGGAAATCACGAGCACGCCGAGCACCAACACCGCCACCATCACCCTTGTGTTACTTACCTGTCAACTTCAATAAATCCACCCTCCGGGGGTTTGTGTTCTCTGCACCCTTGTGTTTTTTTTCGTGTTCTCTAGCGCCACGGTTCACTATATATATATATATATATATATATGTCTAAAACATAAAATATGCATTATGTGGTTAAGAACACTGCATAGTTTAGATAATAATACAAGCACAGTGCACGTCTCTCTCTGGCTCAGTGGCAGCAAACGCAAAAGCTCACTTAGAATTTGGCAGTTATGTGACGTCACCAAATGTTCTAAATCCCAGATGTAGGACTGTACTCCCAGGGGCATGGAACGAAAAATCCCATATGTGGGAGCGTACCCCTCAAAAGGATAAAACAATATGCCATACATTTAGCCCACAAACAGCCTTTGATGCAGGAATTTTGGAGAAGTATTATTAATTAATAATAATAATTAATAATTATTAAAGAAAATTATACTAGTCTTAAGAAGAAAAAACATACCAGACACTTTATTAATGATTAGATGGAATTGAGAATGGAAAGTATGAAGTAATGATGCCCACAGACATGAAGCATGCACACAGATACAGTAAGGAAACGGTTCCTCTAATCATTAGGACAATGAATCTCCTCCATCTGTCTGCTCAGGAGGAGCTAAAGAGTGAGTGAGTAGAGCAAGAATTATGAAAAATTATTGTGATTGTTTAATGATGGGTAATTTCGGAAACACAAATAAATAATCTGAAACCTTTAGACATCCTTAAAGTTTTAAAAGAAGGGCACTCAAAGAGCACATCCTGCTCAAAGCTTGATGTTATACAATACTTTATTGTGAACACAATTTATTTATTTATTTTTTCAAAAATAATGCTTGTAGTCCTTAATGCTTTTGGTCCGTTTTCACAAATTATTTTTATAATACATGCATTTGTTTCATGTGCCCCACCTGTATTTAGCTGTGCTTCACATTGTGATGCAGCAAATACCAGCTTCTCATCGTAATCTTCAGCAGTGGGAACAGAAGTGCCTGGAGCCCAAATGTTAAAACTATTACTTTGAATAATACACAGAGACAATGTTTGTGCACCTGGATCATTGTTATTTATTGGTCAAGGATGGCTACAATCATTGGACTCAATCTCATCCCCCGTTTGGGAAATCTGACCATTCCGCCATCTTCCTCATGCAAAAATACAAACAAAGGCTCAAAGAGGAAGCTCTGGTTCACTGGGAGGTTGTGCACTGGACGGACCAATCGGTGGCCACGTTACAGGATGCACTCGATAATGCAGACTGGAACATGTTATGGAACAGCTCCGATGACATTAACAAGTTTACGGAATTAGTTGGGATTCGTCTGAAATCTAGCGGATGATACTGTACAAAAAAAACGTTTCCCAATCAGAAGCCGTGGGCAGATAAAACCAATACGCAACGCTCTGGCTTGCGTCAGGGGACATAGACCCATACAAGGCTGCGTCGTACAATGCTTATGTGTAGTATAATGTAGTTATAAATTATGACTAGGTTCCTGTGCCTCACTCACGGACTGCATTACCCATCATGTATTTATTTAAATAAAAATAGCCTCTCCGAGGCATGACATCATCCCCACTGTGTCTGTGTTGGCTTTCCTGCGACACTGGTGGAGAATGCGGGCACTCACAGTACAGAGGCCAGCCAGCGCCGGTGGGTCTGTAGGCATGGGCTCATCCCGGGGACTGGCTGGCCTCTGTACTGTGGGCCGGGTGCCCTCTGGCGAGCGTCGCTCCTGGACCACCCTCCGGGGAAATGCCGGCGCCCTCTCCCCGGCATCCCGGCGGTAGGCAGTGGCATGGTCCTCCAGCAGCCAGCGATCCACTATCCGCTTCAGATCCGCTGCTTGAGCTCGCACGGGGAGCATCGCCTTGAATTCCCACTTGAAGAAGATCTGGGCCGCTGTTGTAGCCGACAACCCCAGCCGGGCGAGGATTTCTTCCTTCAGCCTGCCATAGTTCTGTACACAGTCTAATGAGAGTGAGAAATAGGCTCTCTGTGCCTCGCCGGACAACAGCGGAGCCAGCGCCGCTGCCCATGTCTCACGGCTGGCCGTGGCTTCGAACATGCGCAGATACATCTCTACATCATCATCGGCTGTGAGCTTGGGTAGCAGGTGACAGGCAGCGGCGCGGGGATCCGGAAGCGGCGTGGCGTGGGCGGCGACGACTGCTCTGCTACGTGTGTTCAAAATATTGCTGCTGCCGGGCGCTAATCTCCGTCAGCTGCCATTCATATTCAGATCAGCTTGTTGCTTAAAGAAACTATCAATTTGCTGGTTCAACCAGATCAACCCTAGATGTCATCCTTAGGGTCCTAAAGTGGGGGAAATCCTGTTTTCAGAGTGTTTTTCTAGTTTGCCACTTGTCCCTGTTCAAGATACAAATTATATTTCTGTCTGCAGGACGTCAATTGAAAGTACTGTAGACACCTCCATGCTACCAGGAATTCTAAGAAATTTTCTGCCCCAAGAGAGCCACCCAGCTATAGCCACATTGGCCATGGGACTGTTTTATTGACCTCATCAAGGGTGAGCCCAGGGAAAGGAATATCCACTGTCACTCCCCGATCAGAAGTCCATGGAAGAGTATGTAGAAAAGGCCCTTGTCCAAGGTTACATCCGCCCTTCTACATCCCCTGTTGCTTCAAACCTTATCTTTGTGGCTAAGAAGGACGGTGGGTTGCGGCCCTGTATTGACTATCGAGCCCTGAAAAGTATAGTACTGCTATCCTTTTCCCCTTGTCCCATCTGTGCTGGAACACCTTTCAATACGTCAGCAATACCTATAACCTCATCCAGATATGTAAGGGGAACAAATGGATGATGGCATTCATAACACCTAGCGGCCACAATGACTCTTGCTGTATAGGCTCGCTAATGCCCCCTCTGGATTCCAGGGGTTCATGAATGAGGTGCTCCAGGAGTTCTCCTTTCTGGGGTTTCACATGGGCATGCAAGGAGTCAAGCTGGACGAGGGGATGGTAGAAGCCATCAATTCCTGGCCAAAGCCGTCGACTGCAAAGGAGCTTCAAAGGTTTCTGGGATTCACAAATTTCTATCATTGTTTTATCAAGAATTACAGTTCCATTTCATGTCATCTCACCAGTATGCTCCAAGGCAAGCCCAATTCACTGTCCCGGTGGTGCTATCTCAGTGGCAGGGGGTACCACCAAGACTCCATCTATGCGCCGCCTTCTCCTGTAAGGTCAGCCCGACGGAGGTCATTTATGATAGCAGCAACCGAGAATTGCTGGCCATCAAGCTCACCCTAGAGGAATGGCAGCATTAGTACTTATATAATAGTACCTAATAGTTCTTCAGTGCAATTGCAAATCTATAATAAATACCACTGAATTTTACATTTAGTTTTACTGCATTGAATTTAAAAGTACTACAGAAATATATATTAGAATAGAACTTTTATTAGTATAATTCTCAGTATAACCTTAAGTCAGTGTGAACAAATTTGCCACTTTAATCTCCTTCATTGGTAGTGTTACGTAGAAGGCTCTGGGTCACCTTTTCTACACCACCCGAAGGATAATAATTTTTACCATCTTGGAATTGTTCGGTTTATTATTACTATTCCATTCCAGCCTTCTGGCTTAAAAATGCTCGAAAAGTCATGAAAACACAGCCCAAAAGTGGTGAAAATGGACATCTGATTTCAGGGTTTCAAAAGTGGGAGTGGCAAAATGGCTTGACAGCACAACCTATACACTTTCAAAAGTGTGCGCCTCAAGCTACATTACACATACCTGTATAAAAATCTGTATACTCATGCAGCACACTAAAACTAGTTGGTTATTTAATATTCTCAGCAATTTTTGTGTCATTTTAGCCATTTCAGGTGTGGTGCAGTGTTATATGTACAGATGATGTAATTGCATACTGACATACTGTTAGAATAAGATCCAAAAGGTAAAGATTGCCATTCTACTTCATGCTTTACGAGAGGAGGCATTAGAAGGAATATAACTCACTGTCTGTTGAGCCAGAAGAGGAGGGTGAAACAATGCAAGATGTAGTAACTGCACTGGAGAAGTACTGCTTACCAAGAAAGAATATTGTTTTTCGAAAGGCACCAGTTCTGGGCTTACCCCATGCTTGATGCAATTAACATTGACAAGTATGTCACAGATTTAAAACAAAAGAGTAAGGACTGTGAGTTTGGCTCAGCAGAATCTGACAAGATAAGAGACAAGATTGTGTTCAGTATCAGTGATCACCATTGGACAGTGGACATTTGTAGAGCAGCAGAGGCAGCAAAAAGCAATGGGGGAGCAGAGTAAAAGTATTCACGCCATTAAGAAGTCAAATGATGCAAAACTACTTAAAAGAGTTGAGACTGTTGTAATCAAGCATTTTACCTCCAAGGAGGAGCTGATAGCATAACATCCAACAGTTTTTGAAGGGCTTGGTCAAAACTGTGTATCATGGCAGTATGTTTGCACTTTACAATATACATAAATAACAATATGCACAATTATATACTATATACACAGAATTTACACAAGGAATACATGGGAATGCACAATTTATATAAGAAAAATGCAGCTGCAGTAATTACAGTGAAGTGTAATATTGGGGGTTCCTATGAGATAAAGCAGACCTGGAGTCAGAGGTAATTTTGGGGTCCCTGAGATGTCTGGACATGCTCTGATATTTGTGATTATTTCAACTACTACAATAATATGTGACCAGGATGGTTGTACATGTTTGCATTTAAAAAAAAAAATTATGCATAGTTACTAAGTTTTGGGAAAATAAAACTTTCTACAATAAGGCCATCCAAGCCATAGTGAATGGTCCTGAATAAGAA
>JAUYWG010031863.1:0-17040 GCA_034779775.1 Enteromius afrohamiltoni
ATTAATCTAATCTGTTAAAGGATTGTTAGGCTGCATTAATTAGATCAGCCGGAACTGGAAACACTCCCCTTAACACAAAATGTACTGGTTACATCGTAAAAAGAATGGCATCTACGCTAATATTATTCTGTCTTTCTCGTATTCTGTTCCTCGTATCCAGATCAGCTGATGGATCAGCACAAAGAGATAATCTTCATCGGCGACAAGAACACCTCTGTCGACAGATCACCGGAACCAGATGCACACAAACACACACACTATAAGTTCTTTGCACAATCTGACATGGGCTTAAAATTTAACTGGAAATTAGGTGCTAGTCGTCCGGCCAGAGGAGAACTCGCCCCAACTAAGCCTGGTTTCTCCCAAGGTTTTTTTTTTTTTTTTCTAATGTATGGGGTTTTGATTCCTTGCCGCTGTCTCATCTGGCTTGCTTAGTTGGGGGCACCTAATTTCTAGTGATTATTGTCATTTTGATTACAGAGATCACCTCTGCCTTTGATAAATAGACAATTTCATCTCGTCATTATAGATCACCATCAATCTATTCTCCAATTTTATAATGTTCAGTACTTGGCTACAACTAAGAGTTCAAACTGGAAAGATGTCGTAAATTATTATAGAATTATCCAGCTTCAGTGGGCTGTAGATGGGTGGGTTAGTCTGAGCCAGTCATTGTATAGATAAAAGCACTGTAAAGAGAACAGAACAAAGAATCACTCATGGCCTATGAAAAAGAAGATCATGAGACTCAATACTGCTTTCCTGCCATCAACTCATCATGTATCAAGAGAAAACGCTCCAGACATGAATATAATATTATCCATATGTTTGTATTATTGCTGTCAGCATGGACTGTGTTTCTAAATCTGCTGGTGATCATTTCCATCTCTCACTTCAAAAAGCTTCACACTCCAACCAATCTTCTCATTCTCTCTCTGGCTGTAGCAGACATGCTTATAGGACTTATTGTGATACCCATAGAGGGCATCAAACAAATTGAAACATGTTGGTACTTTGGAGACACTTACTGTGGACTGTTTGTGATCATTGTTAACTTGCTTCTTTCTACATCTCTTAGTAATTTGGTTTTAATTGCTGTGGATCGTTATATGGCCGTGTGTCACCCTTTATTGTACCCACAGAAAATAACCACAACTAAAATTTTAATAAGCATTTGTCTCTGCTGGTTTTGCTGTTCAGTTTACAATATTTGGTATGTTATTAGTAATGGATATTTTAACATGTCAGACAGAAAACTGTTATGGCCAGTGTATTGTTTTGATTACTCCTGCTTGGAGATTCATTGATTTGATTGTTTCCTTTTTATTTCCTTGTACTCTGATCATCACTGCATATTTGAGGATATGTTATGTTGTGCAACGGCAAGTGAAAGTTATTAATTGTCAAATGAAAGGTGTAAAATGTGTAGTGGACGTTTCGGTGAGGAGGAAAACTGAGAGTAAAGCTGCTCTGACATTAGGAATCATTGTCACAGCTTATCTGCTTTGCTGGATTCCATTCTACATCTGTTCTCTAACAAAACCCACAGCAATCTCTTCTACTGCAATGATGTTTCTAACATGGACCTTTCACATGAACTCCTATTGAATCCTATTGTCTATGCTTTATTTTACCGCTGGTTTAAAATAACAGTTAAACATATTATTACTTTTAGAATATTTCAGCCAGCATCCTCTGTCATTGACATTTTTACAGATTATCATTTATAATTTAGGGTGAGTGTTTGTTTTAGTTCTATTTTTGAAATTGGAGCATAATCTCTGCGATCAATACCTAAAACATACCATATGTAAAATTAATTTATATGATAATATACAGGAATAACACATACAATTCAATGATTAATATCAACTTATTTATTCACCATCATGTTGTTACAAACTAACGGAAAATAACTAATGGAGATGTCAAACATAATCACTGTCTCTGTCCTTTAACTTTATCAGTACAGTGGGTGATGAGAATTAAAGTCTGGAGTGAATGAGCAGTCTGTGTGGTGTGAAAGTCAATATTAAAGAGAGACCTCTAGTTTTAAAAGGCCAGAATTATTATTACATAATTAACCCTTATATAATGCTGTAGCATATTAGAGATTTTCTGAAAATCTTATTTGTGATATTTAATGTTCATGCTTATTCTAACTGCAAAATTGTTAACAACTTTTAAGCCAGTCAAAACAAACTTGCAGACCTCTGACACAAAGGGTTATGTGACATCAGTGTATTGCATGTGTTTGTTTTTCCCTTTTTAATGACCAGATGACTGGGGGTTTGTTGTTGCAGCAGAACTCTAATACAAAATACATGTTAACAGGACCTTCTGTAATGAATGTAATGAATCGTTCGAGTCGTTCGGATCCATATGCGTCGATCAGCTTGAGCTGTGATCCTTCGGATGGCTCTCTGAAGGTGCACGTGGGCGGAATCCCATGTCTGTTCGCTTTGTCTTAGCCAGTGATCAACGGTGGGTAAGTCAGTAGAAATTCCCGACCAGGAAAACAGGGGTGGCTGGAATCCTAAGACACACTGTAATGGGGTTAGATTAGTAGCTGCCTTTCTCAAAGAGTTATGGGCTTACTCAGCCCAGACCCGGAACTGACTCCAGTTGTGTTGGTTATTGTGACAGTATGTTCTGAGGAATCTAATCAGTTCTTGGTTTTGTCGTTCAGCCTGGCCGTTGGATTAGGGTTGGTATCCTGAAGTTAGGCTTACATTTATATTCATTTGCTCGCAGAAGGCTTTCCAGACCCTAGACGTGAATTGAGGTCCCCGATCAGAGACAATGTCTATTGGGAGTCCGTAGAAGCAGTTTCCCAAGCTGTAGGTAGTTTAGTCAGAGGAATGAGGCGACAGGCCTAGCACGATAGTGAGGATTGTGGTGTGTTGATCTGACAGGGGCAGATCCATCACAAAGTCTACCGCAATGTGGGACCAGTGTCTCTGAGGAACAGGTAGGGGCTGGAGTAGGCAGATGTTTAGTTCCTTTTTTGGTCATTGAGATGAGTGGTGCCACTGTTTGGCTGAGATTTCTAATTAACCTCCTGTAGAAGTTTGCAAAGCCCAACTGCATTGCAGTTCCTTCAGATTTAACAGGTTTAGACCAGTTTACCACAGAAGATACTTTCCTCTCATCCATAGCCACACCGTCAGAGCTAATGATGTAGCCTAGGAACGAGATCTTGGTCATGTGGAACTCACATTTACTGATCTTGGCATATAACTGGTGTTTGATAAGTCTCTCGAGTACTGAACGGACACAATGAACGTGTGAGTCTAGGTCCTCCGAATAAATCAGAATGTCATCAATGTACACGATTATAAATTGTTGGAGCATATCCCTGAAGATGTTATTGAAAACAGACTATTCGAAAACCCAAATGGCATCACAAAATACTCATAGTGACCAGTGGTGGTCAACTCGTCCCCCTCTCGGATGCGAATGAGATTGTAGTCGCTCTGTAGGTCAAGTTTCGTGAAGTAACATGCAGATCGTAGTTGTTCCAAGGCAGAGGGTACAAGAGGGAGCGGGTATCTGTATTTAATGGTTATTTCATTGAGGGTATGGTAATTGATGCACGGTTGCAATCCACCATCTTTTTTCTTCACAAAGAAGAATCCTGCCGAAGCTGGAGATGTGGATGGTCTGATGAATCTCTCTGCTAACTCCTCCTAAATGTAGAGATCCATGCACTCTGTTTCGGGTCGAGAGAGAGGAAAAACCCGGCCTGTGGTGGTATGGCTCCTGGGAGAAGGTCAATCGCACAGTCGGTGGAGCGGTGCGGAGGTAAATTAGTAGCTCTCTCTTTGCTGAAAGCAATTTGTAGATCTTTGTAAGGTGCTGGCAGGGTGTCAGTGACCGTGAGTTCCTCTGGTGATAACTGAATGTGATTAATGACCTTAGTGGATTTTAGTAGGCAGTTCTCTTGACAGTGATCTGACCATTGGTTGATTTGGTGTGTTTTCCAGGAAATGCGGGGGTTGTGCTGTTCCAGCCAGGGCAGGCCTAGAATGACGGGGTGATCATGTGAGTCGAGAACGTAGAATTGGATACTTTTCTTTGTGAAGTGAACTGGTGAGGAGCGTGATGGGTTGTGTCTGAGACGAAATCCTTCCATACCCTATGGGTCTGCCATCGAGGGCTGCCACGGCCACGTTGGGTGTACATGAATTGAGAGGTAGACCATTTTCAGTAACAGAATCCATATAAATAAAATTACGGGCTGCCCCCGAATCTAGGAAGTCTCTGGTTTGAATATGAATGTCTTTGTACACCAGTTCAATATCAATTTTCATGGCTGAGCTTAGGGAAATGGAACTCACCCGGTAGGTTTTAGGTCTAGTAGGTCTCACAGGGCAGGCTGCTCGAAGATGACCCGGTTTGCCACAGCACAAGCATAATCCATTGTCCCTTCTCCTGTCACACTCCTCTGGGGTCAAGTGCGTAGCTCCTATTTGCATAGGTTCCATGTGAAGAAGATTAGTGTAGCTGGTGGCTGCCGTGGGTGTGCGCCGTCCTTTGCGTGAACGCATGAGCTGGCCAGACCTCGTTGGTACACGGTCATGAGAGGATCACAGTCCCAGCCTATTCTTTCTAGGCTATTTGTTCTACTCTTGTTGTTATTATTATTATTATTATAATTATTACTGTTTGCAACTGTTCCTATTTATAACAGAATAATAACAAATGTTTTAGATTTAGTCACTCTGACGTCACGTCGGTGACTGACGAATAGGAATCTCGCTTCGAGATGCCAAAACAACTCTGCGTGTATGCAAACACACCAATGATTTTCATTGGCATACGCTGATTAGGATCAGCTGAACCCAGCCGCCTTGCGAGTATAAGTAGGTCAGCCAATCTAGCGTTCATTAGCTTTTCGCTTCGGAGCCGAGCAGTTCGGGTCCAGTCTGTTGGTTCCAGTCGAGTGGCGGTAATATTTGTAGTGCATTTGTTTACCGAGCGGCCTTCTTCCCTGTTTGCTTCAGCCTTTCACAAAAGAGCAAAGCTAAAAGAGTACTCACGGGTGGTACATCTTTTTAAAGACGCTTCCTTTAATGAGGAATGTCATACCATCAGGATGTGGCCGTTTCCTGGCGTCAGCGAACAGTCACGAATGATGTTTACATGCCTGGGCATTAAGCATGCTAAAGCGGCGTTCGTGGATAGTTCATGTTTCTCATGCAGGAAGATGACCATCTCGGAGTTGCGGATAAGGCTTACTTACATGACCGTAGAAAGGAGACCCTATTCCTCTTTCGCGTTCTGGGGCTCGCGCTGGCAGCGTCCGTGGAGCTTCCAGTCCCGGAGGAGAGAGGGCTAGCCTTACAGTGACAGTTGGGAACTCTCCTCGAAGAGCTCCTCCTGTCGCCCGCACTCCGACACTGTTGGAGTCTCCATTTGGGCAGCCTGATTAACCCCGTACTGAGGTACGGAGGCCCACTTCGGTGCCTTTCTTCCCGGAGGTGCATGATGAGCCTACTTGGTCGTGGAAGGCACTTTTTACTGCCAGGAAGCGATCAAGTGGTTCA
The DNA here is from genome assembly GCA_034779775.1 of Enteromius afrohamiltoni. Classification (NCBI taxonomy): domain Eukaryota; kingdom Metazoa; phylum Chordata; class Actinopteri; order Cypriniformes; family Cyprinidae; genus Enteromius; species Enteromius afrohamiltoni. Next base: position 5,550 of record JAUYWG010031863.1, read on the forward strand.
TCCTCCTTCACCACCGCCACAGTGGCGTAGCGAGGGGCTACACGGGTCCCCCAGATAGAGAGCTCTGTTGCGATGCAGCTGTGTCCGCAGGCTTCTACCTTCTGGCAGGGTAATCCATCGCTCCCCTCCCCGGCCTGTAGGCATTCGTCGATGATGATGCCCATAAAGCCTGAGGAGAGGCTGTGTCTTCCGTACACGCTGTGGCGTTGTTGCAGGTGCATCAGGCCAAGGCACTGAGAGCTCTGCACGAGGGTGGCCACGATCCAGAGGTTCTTTCGAGCTTGTGCCGCGACAGACCTCGCGCTTCATGTGATGAAGGTTACAACACGTGCCCTGGGTTGTGCGATGTCCACGATGGTGGTCCAGCAGCGCCAACCTGGCTGTGTTTGGTGGACATGAGTGATGTAGACAAGATTAGGTTCTTGAATGCTCCCGTGTCACAGACCGGCCTCCTTGGCGACGTGGTGGGGACAGCTGTGCATCACGTCCGCAGCAGGCAGCCAGCTGCACTTGGGTCCTGCTGGCAACACCTCAGCCTGCTCGTCACCGAGGGCTCCCGTCCAGCCCATCCAGGCCCCTGCAGTTCATGGAGGACGAACCAACTGACTTCCGGCCTCACTGCCAGAATGCAGGTAACTTGCGCACACACACATGCAGGCCTCCCACCATTCGGCTCGGTTATGCAATTTACTTCACCCAGTGACCTCCCAGGTACAGGGGTGTTCACTTCACAGTGATGGTGCAGACAATGCCCCTGTCCTGCATGCAGAGATTGCTACTCTTCTGAAGAAGAAAGCAATAGAGCCGTCCAAACCATCATCAGCGGGAACCATTACCTGAGTACTAGTTTCCACCCAGACTCTTTTCAGCAGCCCACTGCTTTTTTACAATTCAATGATTAATATTAACTTATTTATGCACCATCATGTTGTTATAAACATACTTTTTTATTTATCTAATGGAGAATTACTGTCTCTGTCACCTTAATAATAATATCCAATATGCTATTCTTTTTGTTTTCCGAAGCAGCATGACATGTACACTTCACGGGTAAGGCAATTTTAGAGTCCACTGTGCACCAAAAAAAAAAAAAAAGAAAAGAAATGCAAGATATTGAAACAACTGAGACCTCTGTGGCCCTCTCCAACCGTCATCAGCGGGAACCTTCACCCGAGTACTAGTTTCCACCCTTACTCTTTTCAGCAGACCACTGCCTTGATTCATGCCACAGGTGTTGCTCATTCCCAGACAGTATTTATACACTGCCTTGCAAGCAGCACATCGTGAAGTTTTGTTTGCCCCGGGAGCATCACTAAGCGTTTGTATTTGGATTACTCTGACTGCCTGTTTTCAACCTGGACAGCCTTTGTTTACCGAACTCTGCTTGATACCCCGAACCTCTGCCTGGATACCGATCTCTGAACTCTGCTTGATACCCCGACCTCCTGCCTGATTCTGGTACTGTCTTTGCCTTGCCTTCATTGTGCCTTATGTCTGTGTTTGACTTCCGCCTGTTTGACGCTGTATTTAATAAAAGCTTGCAAATGGATTCAACTGACTCTGAGCCTGAGTTGCAGAAAACTTTGCCATGAATCCAGCAGCTGTGAATCAGTTCTCTGATGAACTGTCCCGTCAAGGAGCCATGATCGCCTCTCACCAGCAGGAATTGGCTAAGCTGAATCTTTTGACGGAAGAGATCGCTCAAACGCTACATTCTCTCTCAGCGTCTGTATCTGCTTTGTCTCCAGCTCCATCTCAACCCATGCCTGCCATGAACAGCTCCATTTCCATTTCCTTACCTGAGAAATTTGACGGGACTGCAGGTACATGCCGGGGTTTCCTGCTACAATGCTCATTATATATTAATCAAGACCCGCTGAGTTTTCCCCTAGATGAGAGCAAAGTCGCACTTATCTGCTCACTACTCACCGGAAGAGCATTGGAATGGGTAACGGCGTTATGGGAGGGCAGACACATGACATTCCCCGACTATCAGAGTTTCCTTCGTCTGTTCCGCGAGGTATTCGATCACGCTGTAGGAGGCAGAGAACCCAGCTAGGAAATACTCAACCTCAAGCAAGGTACGCTCACCGCTGCTGAGTATACCATGAGATTCCGCACCCTCGCTGCTCAAACTGGTTGGCCACCAGAACTTCTGAAAATTATGTACAGCAGAGGGCTTACGGATGAACTACAGTCAGAGCTCACATGTCGTGATGATGGCAAGACACTCAAACAATTCATGGACTTAACCATCCAGTTGGATAACCTCATCAGCTCCCGTCGCGGACGTCAAACTCACCTGCCTCACACTGCTGCTCCTCCATCCATGAGTACAGAACCCAAGCAGCTGGGTATGACACCGTCTCACTCAAGAAGAGCATCAAGGGGACACCTCGAACATCTCTGCCTTTACTGTGGTCAGCCTGGTCACATCCGCTCCACCTGCTCCTGTGTGGGCGGTTCAGCAATGGCTGATCCAACACCAGCGCTACGCCAAACTTCCTAAGTGTGAATTCCATCAAACTAATTCCTAGGCTACATCATCAGCACCGATGGGGTCACGATGGATGAACAGAAGGTAACTGCAGTCCTCAACTGGCCCAAACCCAGGACACTGAAAGAACTTCAGTATTTCCTGTGATTTGCCAATTTCTACCGACGGTTCATACAGAATTTCAGCCAGGTCACTGCCCCACTCACCTCTATGACATGAAAAGGACCCACGGTGCTTCGATGGTCCCCCGAAGGTGAACAGGCCTTCCATGACCTCAAGAATCGCTTCACTTCAGCTCCCATTCTTAAGCACCCTGATCCAGAAATTGAATTCACCGTTGAGGTAGATGCATCCAACACTGGTATTGGGGCCGTCCTATCTCAACATCATGGCAGTCCACCTAAGTTATTCCCATGTGTGTACTATTCACGGAAACTCACCTCTGCTGAACGAAATTATGATGTTGGCGATAGAGAACTACTGGCCTTGGAGTGTGCTTTGGAGGAGTGGCGACACTGGCTTGAAGGTTCCTCTAATCCATTCCTGGTTTTAACGGACCATCATAACCTCGAGCACAACCAGTCAGCCAAAGTCAGCCTGAATGCCAGACAGGCCCGATGGTCTCTCTTCTTCACCCGCTTCAAATTCAAAATCACTTACCGACCGGATCCAAGAATTGAAAGGCAGATGCCCTATCCTGTCAGTTCGACCAAAACATCACTCCACGTTCACCAGAATCAATCCTACCTCACACCCTCATAGTGGTTCCAGTTCGTTGGGACATAATAGCAGAGATTCAGGAAGCTTAGACCACCGACCCTCCTCCAGCAGAATGTCCAGAAGGCAAAGAATACGTGCCTGCACACGACTCTGGTCCATGATACCCCTAGTTCAGGACACCCTGGTATCCACGCTACAGCAGAACTTCTTACCTACCGCTTCTGGTGGCCAACGCTCAACACTGATGTCACACACTTCCTCCAGCACTGCACTACATGTCAGATCACCAAGGTCAGCCATCAAAAACCTGCCGGCTTACTCCATCCTCTTCCTGTGCCCCAACGTCCCTGGTCCCACATCGCTCTGGACTTCGTTACTGACCTGCCGGTATCCAACACCTACACTACCATACTCACTGCCATTGACTGTTTCTCAAAAACCTGCAGATTAATACCACTCACCAAATTACCTACCACCTGGGAGACAGCAGAGATCATAATGAATCAAGACTTCCTGTTTTACGGTCTACCAGAGGATATCGTTTCGGACCGGAGACCACAATTCACTTCACGCCTCTGGAAAACCTTCTGTGAAAAAACATTAATGTCAGTCTCACCTCCGGATATCATCCCCAAACCAACGGACAAGTCGAACATATGAACCAGGAACTAACCCGATTCCTCCACAGCTATTGTTACCAAAACCAACACGAATGGAGTCGTTTCCTAATATGGGCCGAATATGCTCAGAATTCACTCCGCAAACCAACTATTGGAATGACCCCATTTAAATGCGTGCTAGGATTTCAACCGTCTCTATTCCCCTGGTCTGGAGAACCCTCGAACCTACCTGCACTGGATCACTGGCTTCACCGGAGTGAAGAAACCTGGAATCGGGCCCACGTCCACATAGCACGGGCCGTTCGGAGGTTCACGGACCAAGCAAATCACCATCGTCATCCTCACCCGCCCTACGAACCAGGGCAATGGGTCTGGTTCTCCACCCGAGATCTTCGCCTGCGGCAGACCTGCAAGAAATTGAATCAAAGGTATGTGGGTCCATTCAAAATAGACAAATATCACCAGTTTCATTCAGACTAGAACTCCCTGCTCAATACCGTATCTCACCCACGTTCCGTGTCAATGTCATTAAAAAAAAACAAAAAAAACAACTGAATTTTCACTTGTATTTGTATGCTATTTATTTTTATGCTTATTACAGATTATAATCTTACAAATGTAAAAGATTGGATGATGAATAATTTTCTGCTATTAAACTCAGACAAGACAGATATATTACTTATTGGACCAAAAAAAACGTCAGCCAATCATGAATTCCAGTAGTACAGCCTATGAAAACCCTATGCTCAGCTGTGAACTCATCATATGTAATTTGTAATGGCAACACACTGGTGATGGAGTTTATCTGAGGATAGTGAAAGATAGATTCAACAGTTCACACACACCTGCATGTGCTTCTGTGAATGGGAAAAACAGAATAAAACTATATACTTACATAAAATGAATATAGGCATATATCGTTATACTGAGTTACGGTTCATTATGAGGCGATCCAGGAAAATTAGACATCAGAAAGTACTTTTCTTTATTTTGCAAAGCTTTACAGTTTAATTTATATTGAATAATTATATTGTAACCAACGATACTTGTTTCTAGTACAGTCTAGTACACAACAGCTTTTTGAATCATGTCTGATATGCATTTACACATAAAACATTTTGATATATATCTTTATGTATAACTTTCTGTACAGGTCACTGCCTTTAACCCACAAAGGAATCACATAAACGATTGATTTGAAACACACCACACAAATACTTCTCAAAATCAGTTTCGATGTACAAACCCGATTTCAATGTAACATGATGCCAACATCTTGCTCAGCTAATAGTGATATTCTCACAAGCATAAAACACAAACCACACAAAAATACTGCATTACATATTTGAGTATTGAGACTTTTCAGTGTTGAATGAAATGTTTATTTAAGTTACATTTTTATCCTGCTTTGTTCACCATCTGGATATAATTTAGCAATACATTCTGGCACTCATGTTGCTGTGTATTAAATCAAAACCCTGAAGCATTATGAATGACAGTCTGTAAAAATGTCAGTCAAAGAAGATGCTGGCTGAAATATTCTAAGAGTAAGAATGTGCTTAACTGACATTTTAAACCAGCGATAAAAGAAAGCATAGATAAGGGGATTCAAACCAGAGTTAACATACAAGGTCCATGTTAGCAATGTCATTGTAGTGGAAGAGATTGCTGTGGATTCTGTTAGAGAACAGATATAGAACGGAATCCCACAGAGCAAATAAACAGACACAATGATTCCTAATGTCAGAGCGGCTTTGCTTTCAGATTTTCTTTTCACTGAAACTTCCGTTACACATTTACCACCTTTAAGAGAGTTTAAAACTTTCACTTGCTGTTGTGCGACATAAAAAATCTTCAAATATACAGATATGATCACAATACATGGAAATAGGAAGGAAAAGGTCAAATCTGTGAATCTCCAAGCGGGTGTAATCAAAACAATACACTGTCCATAACAAACATCTGGTCTGTATGAGGTGTTAAAATATCCATTACTAATTACAAAGGCTATATTGTAAAACGAACAACACCACCAGGATACACAGATGCTTATTAAAGTTTTAGTTGTGGTTATTTTCTGGGGGTACTGTAAAGGGTGACACACAGCCACATAACGATCAACAGCAATTAAAACCAAATTACTAAGAGATGTAGAAAGCAGAAGCCCAAGAGTAATTACGAAGACTCCACAGTATGTTTCTCCAAAGTACCAACATGTCTCAATCAGATTTATGGCATCTACAGGCATTATAATAAGGCCAATAAACAAGTCAGCCACAGCCAAAGAGAGAATGATCAGGTTGGTTGGAGTGTGAAGCTTCTTGAAGTGAGAGATGGAGATGATCACCAGCAGGTTCAGAAACACAGTCGATGCTGACAGTAATGAAAAAAACACATACATGATGTTGTACTCATGTTTGGAGCGTTTTCCCTTGATACATGATGAGTTGATGGCAGGAAAGCAGTATTGAGTCTCATGATCCATAATCTCAAAAGCCATGAGTGAGTCTCCTCCTGTTAGAATTTTGTTCTGCTCTCCTTACTGTTCTTTCATTTATACAGAGTCTGTATCACACTGACCGACCCATCTACCACCCACTCTGATGCTGCATGACATAACTGATTCCTTTTAACATCATCTACTTGTCACACCGTCACTTTCACCTGACCCTGGATCAGCATTCACGGAGAACACCCAGTCACTTGTCACATGATCACAATCACCAGATTATTAACACCTGCACGTCATCAGCACATGCACTATATAGGATTGCTCAGCCAGAGACTTTGAGGACTCTGTGAATGGCTTTATAAGACTGAATATACTTACCCTTTACTTACCTGTTTGATCCTGCCGCATATCTGCAAAAGACTTTAAAACTTACCAGCGGAGTTCCTATGTTTCATATCACCTATTGTTGCTCTTATCACCTCCTATTGAACCGCTGAGGATTTACTTACTGTTGGTCACAAATAAACTCACTTGTTGAATTGAAATCTCCTTGTCTGTATTCTCTGAGCGTCACAGAAGCTCAGCCCAGCAAAAAAGGATATGGAGCAGGAAGAGACAGCAGCGATCGCAGAGCCATATTCAACTTTTCTCCAAATCCTCCAAGAGCTGAGAAATACGGCTCCAGCAACCACTGCCAGTCCTGTACCCCTGACCACACTGTTTTTTGAGGCACAACCAGGCCGATTTCTAACCGATCGAAGCAAAATTGCATTAATCATAACTCTCCTTTCAGACAGAGCACTGCAGTGGACAGAAGCCCTATGGAGTTCGGAAAGCCCACATCTCTCATCTTTGTCACTGTTTTTACAACAGTTTCGTCTGGTCTTTGGACAACCCACCTCGTCACTCACTGCCCATGAAGAGCTACTGCAACTTCGCCAAGGCGATCTTCCCATCCATGAGTATATTCTTCATTCCGTACCCTCTCATTACCTAGTGGCTGGAACGAAACCGCATTATTGGCAGTGTTCAGACGAGGCCTCAATACCAGTATTCGCCAGCAGATGGCCATCTATGATGATCAGGTGGGACTTGACGCCCTTTTGAAACGAGCAGCTACTATTTCCCAACGTCTATCTGCCTGTGAGACACCTGTTACCACCTCAGTCTTACCTAGTAGCACGGAAGAACCATTGCAAACTGATTCATATAAGTTAACAGCTCAGGAACGATCCAAAAGGATACGCGAGGGTCGATGTCTCTATTGTGGAGCCCCATCTCACCGAATCTCCAATTGCCCCGTGAAACCACACTGTGTGATGGTGAGTACTGGTCACTCAATCAACACACTATTCCATTAATTGATGTGATGTTAATCATGAACACTCACCTATTCCCGATGAAAGCTTTAGTTGATTTAGTGGAAATTAAGTTTATATCATACAATGATAAACCCTGACTGTGAGTGTTCATGTACGATTCATTGTACTGTCAACCTAGTTTTTGTATTCCATTCGTGTTCTCGTTCCCTTGTTTGTTCTTGTTCTGTTGTGGATTAGTCGTTGCCAACTTCTGTTTTCCCTTGGACCATTGCTTTTGTCTCGACCTATGGACTCTGATGTTGACCCATGCTAAGTTTAATGGTTTATTCTGCTGTCTCTGCCTTCACTGTTCCTGGTTACCGGTATTCAATCCTGCTTGCCCTGAGTGTAAATAAAACTGTTTTTTCATTTGAACCCGCACACCTTCTCCAGTTATTTGTGACAGATATGTTCCACTGGATCAAGCTACTCTTCAAATCTCCACAATTTTTTGAAGTAATCCAAAGTTTATTCCTCACAGTACATCTTCGTTCAAAAAAGAAAAGTATGTTAGATGAACTTTAAGACTATGTCTTTGTTTACACAGGTGATGTGGGCATTAACATGATCAGGTATTTCATGTGGTTGATTGTTATATCAAAAGCTTGATTGGCATGACCATATTTGGAAAAACAGACTGAAAAAAAGATGGGAAAAACTTTTTACGAATACTTTTAACACACAATATTTGTTTTTGATATGAATTACAATGTTTAAAAGTAGACACTTCAGGCTTTCTATAGATTAATGATTAGTTTCTGTGTGTCAAGTATTAGCTGAGTTTCAGTTCATTTTTGTGACAACTTTCTTATAGCAGTTTGCAGAGACAGAGGACAGAGAGTGCACTCTTTTCATTTTCTTTATTTTACAAAAGAACAAAAGTGTTGTTGTTATTGTGTGTTTACACTTAGCAGTTTCGAATGATGCGTAACACTTATCTGTGTGACCAAAATTAATGGAGTATTGGTACTTTGTGAAGGTGAGTCTAGTACAAGCACAACAAACATTTAAATAATTTTAGAAATAAACATATAGGCTACATGAATATTGTGTTTCTGTATAAGTATATATATATAGATATTCAAACACCTATATTAAAGTATTAAGGAATTATTAATCACAATCCGCAAAAATGTCCATCAGGGAGGATGCTGGCTGAAATATTCTCATTGGTGTCACAATATCCAGATCTATCGCCACAAATTCATTTTTCATAGCAGGTGTAGACTGACAAACCTAGTGACTATTTTAAAAAATCCTTAGCTATAGTTCAGTTGGAAGATGTCACTAGTGCTTCCCCGTGAGTGCAAGCTCTCTGGGTGTCTACTCTGTGCAGTGAGTGGCAGAAAAATAGTGCTTTCCATTGGCCGTACCACAGCAGATTTGTATAAAGGAGTACAAAACAGCTATTAACAGTTTAGACTTTTAAAGATGAACACAATGCATCTGTTAATATGATCACAGTTTCTTACTCAGACACAAGCGGCATGCAGAATGAGACAAAACGACATATAGCTGTATTAGTGTGCATTAAGTTTGATGTATATTGATTTCATCAGGTGTAGCAGGACAGTATTCTGGGGATTGTGATCGGAGATTGGGCGTGTCGGTGGAACCTAGTGTGGATGTGACAATGTGAGAGTGTAGTATTAATGGGTCCTGTTTGCTATTCATACTTGTTATGTATGACTACTGAAAATATAATGAGAAAAGCTTTAGTGGACATTCAGTTGTATTACAGTATGTGACGGAGTAGAACATATATGAAGCAATAAACAGCAATAAGCAAAAAATTAGCAATAAACTGTCCATAAAAAAATAATAAACAAACACACACACACACACACACACAATACAAATATGATGATATTGTATTAATGTCGCCAGCAGCGGGAACCCTCACCGGAGTACTAATGTTTCCCCCCGGACTCTTTAGGACCCCGTACCTCGGCGTTTGAGCGCCACATTCTCCCGCCAAACTGGACTATTTAAGCTCGGACTTTTGGACTAACCAGTTGCGAAGTTTCGATTTGCCCTGGCTATCGTTTCCGAGCGTTTCTCCATTGTTATCTTTGCTTACCCGTGTTTGATTTACTGCCTGTTGTTTGTTTCCGCCATTTTGCCGCCTGTCCCGACCCATTGCCTGTTCCTTGACTACGATTTTGCCTTTTCTCCTATTGTCCTGTCTGCCTTGTGTTTACGACCACTGCCTGTTTGACTACCCAATAAAACTTGTTGCAAATGGATCCGCAAGAGCCCCGCGAATCATTACAGTCTGGAGTATTTTCTCTAGCGTGATAGGTTGATGGCAGGAAAGCAGTATTCAGTCTCATTATCTGTCTCTGTCTCATAGACCATGAGCGAGTCTCCTGTTAGAAGTTTGTTCTACTGTCCTTACTATCCTTTACTGTACTATGAAATCCGGTCCTTAGTAAATTTTTTTCGGCCAAAAATAAATTCCACTGAAATTGTTTATTTTTATTTGTTTAACATTACATAACAATATCTGGCACTTAAACTCACAGTAATTAAAAAGTCCACAGACAGAGTACCACATTCAGTAAAGAAAATCACCATCTGTCAGAAATGTTATCAACAGTGGCTTTTGACTCTAATACAAAGATCTGTAGAACTATAGGTGTTAGGAAGCGGACTGACACTGAGGTAAGTTCAAACAATGTTTTAACAGGATGATAAATTCAACAAAGAAGTTCAGAGTTAAGGAAACTGAGGAGTATATTAGAACATAGGAGTCTTCAAAACAAACTAAAGAGTCTCTGTTTATTCCACTTGTAGATAGACAGACTTGGGGTAGACACACAAGAGACAACGACCACACACCACTTTCCAGCATGCTACGAGAAGAGTAATCCAGGACCAGGAGCACACACAGAGGATTCACGGAGCAGACTAAAGAAAACAGGTAAGACAATAGGTAAGTTCAATGCCGTTGTGAGAATCCACTTACGAAGAACGAGCTCGGACAATGAGTGTGCTGGTGAGTGTGGCTTAAGAGTGGTGCTGCTGATTGGAGACAGGTGAGGAAGGCAGGTGAAGCTGGTTAGAATTCAGGAGATTGTGATCACTGAGTGGATGTGAGGGTGGAGCCTGGTGTGGGTGTAACAATAGGTTACAGAATGAAATAAGAAATGCGAACACTATAGCCATGAACAAGTCTAAGCTATTTCATTTGGTGTAGTAGTTAAATGTTCACAAAACCATGCTAAAACATTTATAAGAGCACTAGACAAAGTTATCTATATAGCAGTGGTTATTAATGACTTATATCAGTAATATGTATTGTTGCCTGGATAATAAAAAACATAAAATTATCCACCATAAACGTATAATAAAGTATTAACAAATTTAAATGCACTAAATATGGTATAATTTAACAGTGTTTATCTCTCTAAAACAGAGAAAACATCTACACACTGTACGTATCAGTCTCATTTTAAGTGTTTAATGTATATTATTAGTTACTATTTGTAGGGGTTATTATAAGACAATTCTTAACCACACCCCACAACCTCAATAATTTTCAAACCCTAGATACAGATATGCTTGTACCTTAGGTGAAGCTATTTAATGATGGACTTCAAATGCTCCAGTAGTGTTTCATGCATTTATGAAAGTCTCTAAACACAAAATTTAAAGATTTTAAGCTTTCTGACAGAAACAGGGTTCATTAAAGTACTGGGTTAACTTGTGACACGATGATAAATTACTATAGTTTATTAATAATTATCTCATTTGTTAACATTTGTTTCATGTCTATGGTGACATAATCTTACTAAATATGAATTAAAATAATTTAGATTTCTAAAATACTGTTAGAAAA
>JAUYWG010032154.1:0-23800 GCA_034779775.1 Enteromius afrohamiltoni
TATATATAGTAGTTTCCGACATGCCTTGAATCGGGGGTGCAAATCAGGCTTATAATCGGCCTTAAAATTGTCTAGTGTGCACCCAAATTTGATGTACGATTAATCTAATGTTTTTTTGTTTTGATTTGTTTTGTAGTTTGTAGTTCAGCATCCAAATAAAGATTGAAATGTATAGCAAATGTCTATTATGAACTTTTTTTTTTTTTATCTAACAACCCACAATGTAAACACCTAAATAATCATACCATTTCTTAATATAGATTAGAAAAATAAAGATAAAAAGGATTGGAAGGTGACATCATGATTTCCAGAGATGCCCATTTAGCACCTCCTGCTCTTTTAAGTGACACCCCACACAGCTGTCATCATAAATTAGTAAGCAGAATGGGTGAGCGGGTCAGAAAGAGAGAGATGTGGATCACTATAAACATCTGCCTGTATCTGTCTTTTAAATGCATCTCTGCAGCTTCAATCCTCCGATCAAGTACTTGTCAGCTCCAGGGACACTTCAAGTTAAATGGAATGTACCAGGATGGAGATGTTATACTTGGAGGCCTGTTTGAGGTTCATTTTTTCACCGTGTTTCCAGAGCTGACCTTCAGAACTGAGCCAGAACCACCATACTGTGAAAAGTGAGTCTGGAGCCAGAATGCCTTCTCAACTATATAAGATGGAAGAGACATAAAAAAATAACAAAAAACTAATTATAATAACAATAAATAAAAATTGACAGAGAGATATGGCCATTTTTGTTTAGTGGTATGCTATGTAATAAAAAACAAATCTATATTGGTTTAATCTTTATATTTAACCAAATGTGTACCATAGGAGGATTGCATGACTGCTGAATATTCCCTTTCATATTAGGAATATATTATTGCTTTTTTGTATTCTGTATTTTTCAAAAAACTCTTTTCCCCCCTTAGATTTGATATGGAAAGCTTCCAGCAGGCACAAACCATGGTTTTTGCTATAGATGAGATCAATAAGAATCCAAACCTGTTGCCTAATGTGACTCTTGGTTACCATCTTTATGACAACTGTGTAATGCTAGGAATGGCATTCCGTGCTGCCATATCCCTAGTTAGTGGAATAGAAGAGAAATTTTCGAACCTCAACTGCACTGGCCCTTCTCCAGTGATTGGGATTGTGGGTGATCCAGGTTCAACTCCATCCATTGCAATTTCCAGTGTTCTGGGACTATTTCGAGTACCTATAGTAAGATGGGATGAAAAAAAGTAAAAATGCACTATACAGTATGCATATTTTTGTACTGTTCAATTTAATGTATCTTCTTTTCAGTCATATACAGTATATCCTGAATGACTTTCTTCCAGCACTTTTTATTCTCATCTCTATGACTGTGTATATCATAATTCTATTTCTCTGTCTCATGACTTCTCTCTCTACATATTTTCTAATTAGGTTAGTCACTACGCCACCTGTTCCTGTTTAAGTGACAGGAAAAAGTACCCCTCTTTCTTTAGAACAATCCCCAGTGATGCCTTCCAGGTGCGGGCTATGATTCAGATCTTAAGGCGTTTTGGATGGACCTGGGTTGGACTCCTTTACAGTGATGATGACTATGGCATCTATGCTTCATTGTCCTTCAAGCAGGAAATGCAGTTGTTTGGAGGTTGTGTTGCTTTTTCTGAAATGCTGCCCCATGATAACAACCTCAAAGACATTCAACGTATAATAGAAGTGATCAAGACCTCTACAGCTAGAGTGGTGGTTGTTTTTTCTACTTCATCATATCTGATGACTTTGATGGATGAAGTGATATTGCAAAACCTGACAGGCAGACAGTGGATTGCAAGTGAAGCATGGGCTACCTCACCTGTGTTTCACACTTCACGCTTCCTGCCCTTTCTGGGGGGCACACTGGGCATTGCCATCAGACGTGGAGAGATGCAAGGACTTCAAGAGTTTTTGTTACGTCTTTGTCCCAGCAATGATCCAAGAAATAATATGTTGAAGATCTTCTGGGAAAACATGTTCAAGTGCAGTTTTAAAACTGGGGGTATGACGATAGATGGAGAACAAGTGAAAAAGGTGTGTACAGGACAGGAGGATCTGAGCACAACAAACACACCATATACTGATGTTTCTGGGTTGAGAGCAGCTTATAATGTCTATAAGGCTGTTTATGCCCTGGCACATGCACTTCATGACCTGATGCAGTGTGAGAGAGGTAGTGGTCCATTCAGTGGTAACAGATGTGCTGATATAACCTATCTAAAGCCATGGCAGGTAAGGCCCACAGGTATAATTCAGATTCTGTCAAGGCATACAGAAGAGCTAAATGTCAAAAATATGTGCTATACATAAATTCATATACCAGATATCTTAATTAAATTTATATTGTCCCACTTATATTATTGATATTCAATGATAATTAATGATCAAAGAAGATACATTTTATATGTGATAACATTTGAAAGCATAAAAATTACATTTTTAAGAAATTATTCACACATTTTTATAAGATAATAACAAACATATTGCAGTCATGTATGAATAACAATGTATGATTGCATATTTGTCATGTTTGACTTTAAATGTGTTTTGTCTAAAAACTGTACAGCTGGTTCACTACCTACAGAAAGTAAACTTCACTACAGGGTTTGGGGATCATGTGTCATTTGATAAGAATGGAGATGCTCTGGCTATTTATGATGTATTGAACTGGCAGCCAAATTCTGATGGGTCAATACAGGTCTACACAGTTGGTGTAGTAAATGAAGGGGCAGGGAATGGGAAAGTGCTTTCACTGAACAAGGATGCATTATACTGGAACTTTCAGTCTAAACAAGTAATCATGTTCAGTAAATGTATTATTACTATTATTAAATCCATTATTTTATCTGGTAACACTTCAGAATAGGGGGTAAGAATAATGCATTAGTTAAGCATTAATTAATGGTTAATTTGTTCACAATTAAGCATTAGTTGAGCAAAAACACACTAGTAATTAATGATTAACTTAACATTTTAATAATTAATTAGTAGTGTCTTTTTGCTCAACTAATGATTAATTGTGAACAAATTAACCATTAATTACTGCTTAACTAATGCATTATTCTGACCCCCTATTCTGAAGTGTTACCTTTTATCTTATGAATGAAACTACTACAATTTACATTAACTTCAGTAGTAGATTACTGTGCTATTAAATAACAACATTCTGTTCCCTGACAGCCCCCACGGTCTGTGTGCAGTGAGAGCTGTCCCCCAGGAACTAGACAAGCCATGAGGAAGGGTCTTCCTGTCTGCTGTTTTGATTGCCTGCCATGCAGAGATGGGGAAATATCTAATATATCAGGTTAGGAGATCATTTTTGGCAAAATATATTAGGAACTGAATAAAACTTGAAAGAAACTGCTTAATAACTTTCTACTCTTCACCTTTTTTTTCTTTACTTACAGATGCAATTGAATGCACTTCTTGTCCAGATGAGTTCTGGTCTAATCCAAATAAGGACCAGTGTGTCCCCAAAGAAGTAGAGTTTCTTTCCTATGAGGATCCTCTGGGCATCTCTCTCACCACTGCATCTCTGCTCGGCACCTTCATCTGCGCTCTTGTGATGGTTATCTTTGCTCATCACCGTAACACTCCTATAGTACGTGCCAACAACTCAGAGCTCAGCTTCCTGCTGCTGTTGTCACTCAAACTGTGTTTTCTGTGTGTGCTGCTGTTCATTGGCCAGCCACAGTTGTGGACATGTCAGTTAAGACATGCTGTGTTTGGTATAAGCTTTGTCCTGTGCGTCTCCAGCATCCTGGTTAAGACTATGGTGGTAATAGCTGTATTTAAGTCATCTCGGCCAGAAGGCAAAGGTGCAATTAAATGGTTTGGAGCTGCTCAACAAAGATGCACAGTTCTGGTCCTGACAGCTCTTCAGGTTGTGATATGTGCAGTCTGGCTATCAACTGCTTCTCCAACACCTCATAAAAACAACCAGTATATCCGTTCTAAAATAGTATATGAATGTGCTATAGGCTCAGTTGCTGGTTTTTCTTTGCTGCTGGGATACATTGGACTTCTGGCAGCAGTAAGCTTCCTGTTAGCCTTCCTGGCAAGAAATCTACCAGATAATTTTAATGAAGCAAAGTTCATTACATTTAGTATGTTGATCTTCTGTGCTGTCTGGATTGCATTTGTTCCAGCATATGTGAGCTCTCCAGGGAAATATGCAGTGGCTGTAGAGATATTTGCTATCCTAGCTTCTAGTTTTGGATTACTGGTGGCCATATTCGCCCCTAAGTGCTACATCATCCTTTTACATCCAGAGAGGAACACTAAAAAAGCCATCATGGGAAGAGAAACACAAAAGAAATAATATTGTGTACTGTAATAATTTTGGGGTTCACCACTGTAAACAAACACGTAAAACATATAAAAGCCTTTTGTTTTTTATTATTATTAGTATTATAAATAAAATACAAGTTATTATTTCACTTGCTTTAAAATTAAACTATCCATGTACATGTTACATTTAAGTTTACAATTTGAACTGTCCATAATAATATGGAGACATTTTGTTAAATCATATGCAATGTGTATATATATATATATCTTCACATTTATGAAATGTATTTTCCTTTTTTTTTTTTTTTGAGAAATAGAAATCAGTATGTATCTCGTCTGATCCAATTAAACTGTGAAAATGCTTTGAACTATACAAGATAACGACATTACAGTGTTCAATTCATTCATTTATTTTGGCCAAAAATTATATACCGTAATCTGCTTTCTCAGATATTGTGCATTTTAATTGTTTAACAATGAGATTCTCTGCTTAGAGGGTCTGTGGATTACAGTTTTTTTGTTTATTTTGCACCATCAAAATGAACTACCTGGTCTATAGAGCTCCTGGAGTTGCTGTCAAACAAGCTAAACTCTGACATTTTGTCAATCAATCAGGAGCGGCCATAGCTTTGGTAGCCACAGTAGTAGAACAACAATTTAAAACAAAACTATTTAGACCTTACAAACATTACATTATTTAAACATGGTGTACCTCCCTTGGCCAGTTTCATGCAGTATGTGTTAAGTAAAACTGCTTTAGGAAGGATGCAGAATCCATTTCTGGCTGGTAACTCCTGCTTTACTATGTGGTGCTCGCACTAATGCTAATAATGTCCATGTTTTGACTTCAGAAAATTCATATTTTGGCAAATACAAACAATGTGATTATTTTTCGCTAAATGCTATCTAGCTGCGACATAATCATTAAGGGAAGCCTCTTTCACTATTGCAAAATATAGAAAAAACACTTTATCTTTAAGTATGATTATTATCTTATTTGTTAATCACACAAGTAAGTGTTGAGAACCAAATAATAAAATACGTTTAGAGTAGTCCATGTTAAATCTATAATTGATCCTTTCTTGAAAATATGCATTTGCCTATATACACTCACACAATTGTCCCATAAAACTTGCATGTGGAATTTCAGGAATTCAATATATTGATAATATTATGGATATAATTGAAGGGAAACACATCTCTGTGGGTCCTCTCCGTGAGAGGAGCACCAGTCAATGAAAAGACCCCATCTCAGAGCATAAACCTGCTTGTAGAGGGAGCTCTTGTTTGAGAGATGGTCTCTATGACAGTGCTTGAAAGGCCGGAGATGTCTGACGCATCCTGTCCAGGAACCAGACGTGCAGGTTCCACAGATCAGGGCACGGGTGCCATATCATGCCCATCCCCCGAGAAAGAAGGTCCTTTCTCAAAAAGATTTTGCAGGTAGGGGCTGCCGCGAGGAACATGAGGTCGGCAAACCAAGTCCGGGAGGGTCAGTAAGGCCCTACCAGCAGGAGTTCCTCGTCCTCCCTGATCTTTCACAGGGTCTGTGCAAGGAGGCTCACTGGGGGAAAGACGTACTTGAGCCCCGGAGGCAAGCTATGTGCCAGTAGTAGTAAATGGGGTTCAAGGAGTGTCAACTAAGGTATTTATGGCTTGATTTATCGTTTTATCATTTTATTAGGGGTCATAAAAACTGTCCAATAAACCGTACACCTGGTGCACATCCGGACTGTACACTTCCATAAAACATCCTGTCATAAATTCCAGAGTGTTAATGAGTTCTGCTATTTATTACAACTGTTGTAGAAACAAGACCAAGTCGTAAAAGTTATTTATGTTGTTTTTATTAAATATATTGTGCTTGTGAAACTGCTGGGTATGACTCTAGCTGTTTGGGATGACTGCTTGTACTGATACCCCCTCCTCCTCCTCCCCTGCAGGACTGAGCTCCAACACTCTGAATGCCAGAGCTTACTGTTATCTGAAATAGACAAAGAGAAAACAGAATGAACATTAGTGAATAAATCTTTTAATAGTAGGTACAATTAACAATAAGCAGTGAATACAATTTTAACAGATGAAATTACCACTTTCATGATTTAAAAATAATAATCTCTCGCCCCACAGTGTCTGCACTCTTCAATTAAGTTTTTTAAAACCACTGAAATACTTCTAGTCATCTAAGCAGCTAAGTTTGTTGTCAGAAAAGAGGACATGAATTTCAGTAGCTCAATATCATGCCATCAATATTTGTCCTAAGCTCTACAAAATCTCTAGTTCACAAGAAAATCTATATTAGAAGACTGACCAATAATCGATCTGGTTGCTTGATGAAATCATATACGCATTAAGAATATAGACAACGACTGTACGATGAATCTGGCTGTATGTGTTTATAAAACAAAGATTAAAATAAAATTGCGTAGAGACGGCTAGTGTCTCTGTTTGATCAAACAGCTGGGCGAGCTGTGTGAGTGTGTGTGTGTGCGCTTGTGTCCCCCTCTGTGTTTGTCTCTTTCCGCGGGTGCGTTAGCAACGACCAGCGGTGCTACCACGCAAACACTGAATTATACTACTTTTAAAATAGCTAAAGCCAATACGTAGCGTAAATGCGATGGATAAATGAAAGAATTGTCTATTTCATATGATTTTTCAACACATATGTGACTTCCACAACTTTGCAAAGGTACGCAAGAAACTCTTTCTGACCTATCGCTGTGATCTGCTGGTATTTTTGATTATTCCAGATATGCTGTGCGTTTCCTGATCTGTTAATACAAGACAGTGTGCTTTTTCTGATCTAATGCCTGCGAGGCAAATTTTCTTTTCCATGATATGTGTGTGAGGTTATGATGAGTTTTGATGATGAGCGCGTTCTGTTTATCATGTGAGATTGCCATGCTGATAAATATAATGTTATGTATCACAAACAAATTTATTCTGTTTTTTTGAACTACTATATGCAAAACACTTACTTTTATGAAAGCTAAAGAGAGACGATGTTTAGATTGTTTGCTTGTTTAAGACGACTTTTTGTTACTGAGAATGAGACGAGAGCTCACAGGGAGTGAGTCAAGGACTGTACTTTACAGAGTTTGTTATTTCTGTTATTTTAGACACAATCTGTGGCCCGTGAATGTGATGCTTATGAGCACGGATATTTTTATTTTTTATTTTTATATGCGAATCTAAGGCAGCAGAGTGACTGTTTGCTAAATCAGTTTAATAAACTGTCTTGATTTTTTTTTCCTTTTACACATTTCAAATTTTTATTTATTCAACCACACAAAACCACCATGGACGGCGATTGTTATACTTTCACAACAAGAGCGCATAGAGCTCATGCAGAGTTCCTTGCACACGTGATACGGACACTTCTAACATTGCACTAGTCGTGGGGCAGCCAGTGCAGAGACTCCCGGTATAAATTTGGTTGTGCTGAGACTAGACGGGGAATTCGTGTACGGATACAATGTGACACCGAGACCTCGGTTCATTTATGAAATAGTTTTGTTTGCCAGACATGTAGGAGGTGACTCGAGCATTATTAATTGAACAATGAATGGCGAGAGTTTGTGATCTCCTGTTAGCGTCGTTCTAACACCTGGCAATGATTATGACGTAAACCTTCTCACAGACCAAATTGAAAAAATTTAGCAAAGCAACGAAGAATTAATGTCTGCCGTTAGGGTCGAGTTCGAAGCCGATGTTGTCATGAACAGGCTCGGAGGTGCGGGGCATAGACGTAAACTCACCGATCTACCGCTGCACCAGGTAATTAAAAGAAAAAGATGTCCCTGTTCGCTCCTGTCAATATTGCGAATAATTTATGCTGCGCAACCTGTCGTGTGCACTTTTTGAGCCACAACTACCAGAGAACGAATTAGAAGGCCCTGCGGCAATCATACAGAGAAACGCAGAGTTTTCAATTCAAGACAAGATGTGACTTAATGACTTTGTCATGATTTAACAAAGTTCGAAAATCTGCTAGACATCAAGATTATCGTTTTTTACAGGACCTCAGACGGTGCTTTAGAAACGTACAAAAATTACGACGAACCCCACCCAAAGACAGTTTATCTTTATCTGCACGATGAACATTACTATATTATTCTAAATCTGACAGCTTTCATATGAGCCCCCTATGTTTGTCAGTTCTGCTATAAAGGGTATGGGAATAGTACAAGCCATCGCTGCAAGTATGCCTGCAATGTCTGTTTTGACAGCGATTGCTCCAACCACCCGCAAAGGACTATTCACTGCGTCGATTGTCAGCGCTATTGCAACTCGCGCTATTGCTACGACAGACATAAAGAGATTCAACTTGGCAAGGAGTAATCGTCTTGCGATACTATAAAATATAGCAAGCAATGCGGCAGTCAATACACACTTAAACCAGGTGCCAAACACACATAATCACACACAAACATTCCTATTGTGGTGAGTGTCAGGAAGAGCTGCACGAGGACAGTAAGCATTTATGCTACATACAGCCCAAGGCCTCCGCAGCTCCTAGCGAACATCAATTTTTTTACGAGAACTACGAGAACGGGGCGGCACGGACTGCATGGAGAAGTTAATCACACACTTCAGGAAGCCCCGCTATGAGGGCTATTGTTTCATTGCCCATTACGCCTCCCGATTCGACTCTTTCCTGATTCTTAAGTATTTCTGCAAAGCAGGCATCACTCTAGACATCATCATGCAGGGATGTAAATTGATCTTCATGCATGACGAGGCTTTCAACCAGTGTTACATAGACAGCTACAGCTTTATCCCGATGGCTCTGTCTAAAATGCCTGCCGCTCTGGGGTTGTCCACGACGGGAAAAGGCTACTTTCCACATCATTTCAACAGGATGGAGAATGCCAATTACATCAGACCGTACCCTGACAAAAGTTTTTACGAGTACAACAACATGTCCGATAAAGATCAGGCAAAGTTTGAAGCGTGGTACGCCTCAGTCGTTGGGAAAGAGTTTTGTTTCGAAAGAGAGCTGAGCAATTACGGTGTGAACGATGTGATCCTGCTGAGCGAGGGCTGTGAGAAATACAGGCACGAATTCATAGACTGCACCGGAATCGACCTGTTTAATTTCACCACTCTCTTGAGCTGCTGCATGGGTGTCTTCAAAGCCAATCACCTCAGCAGAGACACTCTGGCTCTTGCGCGTAACAACAAGTATGTCAAAAGCAGCAAGACCTACTCGAGCGTACCGAATGGCTCCAGTTTGTAAAAAAGACCCGAAACTTGGATATTCATCACGCTTTAAACCATGGTGAAGTCCAAATAGGCAGCTACTTTTTAGATGGGTACTAAAAGGAAGGGGGCGTGGGGTATGGAATTCAATGGATGCCTGCACCATGGACACGAGAAGCACTTTGAGCCCCACGAGACTCACCCCCTATTGGGTGTGGCTTATGGCGAGCTCTGCAGATGGTTCGACGAGAAGGTTGACGTCCTGCCAAACGGTTACAATTTAAAAATTTAAACTGTCTGGGAGTGTGAATGGCGTAAAATGAAACGCACCGACCCATCCGTGATTGAGTTTATGAGGTCTTATTCCGCTTCTGAGAGACTCAGGCCTAGAGACACTCTTTTTGGCGGATGCACCAATGCGTTAACAAAAACATCACGAGGGATAAAAAACATCTCACGCTTCACAACGAGACAGTCGAGAAAAAGTTTAAGGTGGTGTACAACAAGCGCAGGCTCTTGCCCGATTTCAACACTCTACCTTACGGCTTATGGCACATAGGGGGTTAGCGATGCTTCTGATTTTGATTTTAGACTGCAACATCCATTCTCGTGCGTCATCAGCGGTCCTTCAAATAGTGGCAAGAACTATTTTGTGAAAAACTTGATGGAGAGTGGTTTAAATATGATTTCTAAGAAAATCTGCTTAAATTGTATGACATTAAATTTGTTGAAGGATTACCATCTCTAAATGATGATTATTTGCTGCCTGTCGCCAAGACTAATCTTTTGATTTTGGATGACAAGTGCAAAAAGTCTTTACGCAGTTTGTGCATCATCATAATCTCAGCAAGATTTACATCGTGCAGAATTTATTCGCTCAAGGCAAATCGATCAGAACCATCAGCCTAAACACAAACTATTTAATATTATTAAAAAACCTGTGAGACGCCAATCAGGTGATGGTCCCCGGATGACAAATGTATCCTGCCAACCTTACGGATATCTCATGATAGACTATAAAGCGAAAACACAGCAGTACAGACTCACAACGGGACTGCTTTCCGACCATCAGGTGGTTTACCTCCCAAAGAAAAGACTGTGATCATGTCGGCCAAGCTTTGCAAACACCTCCCAGTGTTGAAGCTGCTACATAAAGCAACGTCGTCTGACGAGCTCAATTTGGCACGCTGCGAAGTGGTGCCAAACATTCTTTACAGCACATTACCCGTCATGAGAAGTCAGTATCAGAGATTAAGAAGGAGAAAGTTGGATATTAAATTTCTCGCCAATAAGAAAATTGGCCTAGTGGCCAAGAAACGAGCGGTCAACCAGAGCGGCGGATTTTTATTGCCACTTCTGAGCGTCGCGTTGCCGTTTATTTCCAGTCTGATATCCGCTAGACAAAGTTGTCCCCCAGAACCAGCTGAACTCGTTAAAAATCTCCCCTGCCTCGTGAGAACATCCAACAAATCATAGAGAGCGATCTGGACAAAACCATAAGAGATATTTTACTCAGGACCGATTTGGATCAAAACGCAAAAGCCAAACTCTACTCAGGAGTACTAACTTGGTTTTTAAAGATCCTCAAACAAGGCAAGCGAGAAAACAGGGTCTTGACGCAGTCGCTACCAAACCCTGAACCCGGCCGCTCAGATGATAGCAAGCCCACAGATGTCGGGGGAGCTGAAGATGTTGTTGCTGAAGTTTTAAAGAACATGCTGTTGAGAAGCGTGAAAAACAGTCCGTACATATTAGACAAAATGTCTAAGGCCAAAGGACTTTGCCCTTGGAACCAGTCGGGCAAATTTGTGTTTAAGGGCAAAGCCGTAACGGATTTGCACATGCTTGATTTGCTGAAAAACGTGACTGCTCCTCATCAGGTCAGACATGATTGAAGACCCCTGGGATGGTACGGGTTTCTACAAGCTTTCGGGGAATTAAACATTCCCTTTTCCACAGTGCCTAATCAACACGTTAGACAAGCGATTACCTCTTTGAAAAACAAACCTGTAACGACCGTTAGCACTCTGGAATCATCGAGTTCCGCTAAAATGACTGTCAAAAAGAACATTTTTCATTCCATGTTTCTAAAGACGGACGGGCCGTCGTTCAGGTCGCCTGCTCTCAATCGTAGACAATGGTTGTAATTTTGACGTTGTAATTTCACGTTCTTAAAATAAAAAACAACAAACACAATGTTATCGTTTAAGCGTCTTTATTTATAATCATGCATCACAGAGATATCACACGTTTTTCACACAGTGAATACAGGAAAACATTTTTTCATGACAAAGATCTAGATCTTAATCTTTTCACAAACAACGACACCATTTTACCATTTTTAATAAAGTTATTGTGGTACTGGCAAGTTCATCACATCATAGTCTCATAGCTATCATAGTCTCGTCCTAGGGTTAAATGATGCAGGAAAAAGAAACAGTGTTGTCCACACACGTCAGATGTGAAATCCTGAACTCTCCTGGTGGAATAAAGCGTTGCAGATCCGTTGGAACTCAAAAACTTTTTGATGGATGTCAGAAATCGCTCGCAATCAGGTGCGTTGCCAAAACTGTCGAAAAAACACGCCGTGCCCTCTCGCGCTAGATAGGTGGCTGGCCAGTGCTCTCCAGGCATGGATGAGGGGTGTGTGTTAATGATGGAAATCGCCGGTAAGGTCTTTAGAGGGCTCTCGGGTAGGTAATTGCTTGGACGCCGTCATCAGAACGCAGAGAAAATGGGTGTTGCTTGAGATTTTGGTCATGATGGCCGTGAGCTGCAAAGTATTCATTTTCAGCTTAGAAGTAATCGACCAGGACCTGTCTGCAGTTAGACACTTCGATGATACTGTCAAACACAGCATAAACAATCAGGTTAATGGTGTTCATCAGCGGTTGTTTGAAGCGGGCCTCAAGTCTGATATTGCCAGACTTGATTAGCGAAATGTGCTGGCCACAGTCCTCGTCAGGTGTCAGGTTAAAAGTGTAAAGTGAATACCCTTTCATAAAATTTCCTTTCATGTTACCCGACGTGTCTTTAAAAAACAGGCCTCGAACTCTGTGAAATTAGTCGATCGCCCAGACTGACGTCGACCTGGGTAGTTTATCAGGCCAACCTTTGCTGTGTCATGGCTCCTCCGTTAGGTTTTGTGATTTTAAGTCGTAGAAAAAGCAACATGTTATTAAGATCTACGTAATTGTTGCCGTTCCTGGCTATAAAAAACTCTAGAGGTGATGAGTCCGATATGGTCAATAATTGAGGCACTTCTAAATAGGCATTTTTCTCGATCACCATCTGCGTCAACGGGACGGTGAATAAATCCAGTTCCGACTTTATACACTCGGCGCTACTACACAGCATGTCCGGCATGTTTAAACCAATGCTCGAACAACAACGCTTTGTTTTTGCAAATGGTTATTTTTTGTAACTCTTGCTCATAAAACACTCCTTCGATGACGTCTCCGTCATAATCAGTCAGCCTGTATACCAGGGGATCATGCGGTACACACAAGGACACGGTGAAAAATTCTTCTGTGTAGTTCCGTTCGTAGCCCTTGGCGAACGCGCCTCTCAATTTGGAAATCCTGACTACATCTCCTACTTTATATTTAAATGACGGTTGTTTGTTTTTCTTCATATGACCGTACAGGTTTTGAAACACGACCTCTTTTGCTTTTCCCGAACTGTAATTCCTGACTGAAATGTTTAAAAAACCAGTGAATAACCTTTTGAATATGACATCTAAATGTGGCAAGGTTCGCCTTTAGTCCAGCTGGATGCTGCGTGTATGTTTTGTCTTGCGCTTCTGTAAAAACACTTCATTCATTAAAACTTTGAATTTTATTTTACCTTTGACTTCTGCCTCGTTTGAATCTGACTCCAATTTCTAAGTTCTCTCTGACATTAAGATTGTAATACTAAATTTAGGTGCTGATCTTAAATTTAGTTATCTTAATTTAGAAACCTGATTCTTTTGTTCGTTGTGTAACCCAAAATCGTTTGAGTCTGGCATCAGCCGGAGCGCCATCTCTTACATAATATCGCCAGCCTGATAATTATTCAGAGGTTGGATTGGTCTTTGTCTAATATCTTTTTTTCAGATGCCTACTGCTTTCTTATTACAAAAAGATAGTTTTCCTTAGTCTTACCAATACCAACTTGTTAACTTCAGAGATAGCAGAGATCTAGAGGTCTCTGCAAGAGCGTGTTCACCGCTTCATCTCTCCATGCCTCTAGTTTGCTTATCCTAGCCATAATAATTATGCACACTAAAGCCTTCACACAATCTACCGATCACAAAGGATTTCAACACTCTAACCTAAAAAACAACAACAAAAAAAGGTTTATTGTGGCAGGCATAGTAAAATATCAATTAAAATCATTCAGTCAACATATCAATTCAAAAGAATAAATCAACAGATGTTTACATAACTGATCAGCATAAGATGTAAAATCAAATAAGAAAATGTTTCAAAGAGTCATCATACCTGGCAACAGAGAAACCCATGGTGTCGTGCGGGAAGATCTGACTACAGAAAGCTTCCTTTTTTTCGCCAGTTCTCTTTAAGTATTGGGGGCAGATCCTCATAAGTGGAACAGAATTGTCCTAAGATTTGAAATCTTTATTATTGGTCTATTCCACTGATGTAAGAGTGAGACCGCATTTCCGACCACACTGAGACCATGAAAATAATACCAAATATGACTATGTTATGATTATGGATTCTGAAGATTTTGCATTGTGCCCCTTTCTCTCAACAATCCAAAGTCACCCTTCATTGACCTGGGTATACCAGGTGCTGTAATCTCAGAGGGACAGAGGGGGGCCTAAGAATGAATGCAGAGAGCAGATGTTCTCGCTCCAGGTCGTTCCCACATATTGGAGAAGTAAATAGTTTTATTGCCCTGGTCAATACCTTGAGAAGTTGTCAGAGTTTTGTTTTGCAGGGAGATCAAAGCATTATTACAATGTCTTTGGACGCGATGCTGTTTCAGAGCTCCATATAGTAGACCATAAAACAATACTGTATGATAATAGTGCATGATGAATGCTATGAGTCTAAGAATTTTCAGACTATATTATTAACCTATTCACAAATCTATTTTATAAATATATATCTGTAGATGTTTATATATATGTGTGTGTACATATACTGATATTAGCATGCTCACAGATGTTTTGTTGTTTGTTTTTTAGTGATTAGAATGAATGATGGACTCCAGATAACTTCATTACACTAATGCAATTAAAGCACAAGGGCGCTAAAGTCACAAGATCATGCCAGATGTGCCTAAGTGTGAACCTAAACCCCACGCATCCTGAATTCATAACAAAGGGGCATTTACACAAACAGAGATTTAATTGATATGCTGGGAAACTCTGCACGTGAGAGACCCCGGTCACCCGCAGAGTTGGGACAGACACATTCTTGCAATTATGAATAAAAATCATGAAGCAACAGTCCTACTTTGTGTGCTTGGATTGTTGTGGGGCTGTGCAGTCTCATGTAAAAGCTCTGAAATGCCTTAGCATGGATGATGTGCTGTTTCCATAGACAAGCTGTTTGTCACACACCAAGCATCTCACCTTCTAAAAAAAAAAAATAAGAAAATAAGAAATAACATAATATAATAAGTAAAAAAAAAAAAAAACATTTTAATTTATATTTAAATAATATATGGATACATTGGAAGCTATAAACTCAAAATATTCCCAGATAGGGGAAGTCTTCCTTTTTTGGCTGTTGCTATTGCTCTAAATACAAAACCTTCACCAAACATCAACACCCTAAAAAGTGCAAAGATTTTACAAAAACAACAACAAAAAATAATAGTGTAAGGTCCCAAGCCTTCTTGGCTCGGATGTCATGTCTCGCTTCTCAGTTCTAAGAGAAATTACTCTTTACTCTTTAATTTTTCTTTTACGTTTATCTCGTTTTAATCTGACTCCAATTTTAAGTTATTAATAAATTTAATTATAATCGTAAATTTGAATGCTGATTTTGAATTGGATTCACTTAATTTAGAAACTTGATTATTCTAGATATTAATTTTCATTCATCCGTTCATATGGCGTCCCACTTTAAAGTATAATGCTTGTTAGTTCTAATCACTTGCTCAGAGATCATTGATCGGTTTATTATGTCGTTTGCCAGTCGCTAACTGCTTACTGACTTTCAAGGAAATATTTCATATAACCCAATCTTACCCAACGTGTCAAGCCTTAGTGACAAGCAGGAATCAAAGGTCTCAGAAAGTGCGCAAACGGCTTCACTATCCAACTATCCATGTCCTAATCGATACATTACACGCATAACAGCATCCTGCCCAGGTTAATAATCACAAATGATTTCAACAGTCTAGAAAGTCAAGAAATAATTTATTCAATCAGGTAAAATTATTTTAAGTCAATTACATAATTAAAGAAGGCCAATCACATAACTAAGCAATACGAAATTCAATTCAGTTTCAGTTTAAAAGAATGCATAACTTTGATAAGTCAAGAAAGAATATTAATCCGATTTACATCGAAATTCAATTCAGTTTCAATTTAAAAGAATGCATACCCAAGCCAGTTACATAATTTAAGAAAGGAGAATTCCATTCAGTTCCAATTTAAATAGAAATGCATACCTGATGATCCGAAAAGCAAAGGGTGGAGGTAATTATGCTTTCAGAGAAAAAACCTAATGTCCTGTTTGCTCTTTACCTTATATAGCCCAACACACACACAAACCTTCACACAAAGCCCAAATTGATTAGTCGTAAAACACCCGAGCCTTTGGCCTGCCAGCAATTCTCTTGCAGCTGGCCAGAAATTTCCATTTGTCTCTTGGTGAGGGACATACCTCTCGGTTACAAACTTAGATCTATAATAGTCTATAAGAATGTTTTAACAATATACATGACTACTGTGAACTTGAGACCATTGAAACACTCATCTTTAGACTGTTCATTTGAATCTAAATATTAAAAGACAATATCTCCACCAGATATGACACTGAGTTTTAGTGATTTTCCATGAAGATTCTTGGTGCGCAGGCTGTAGCTGCAGGAGGTAGTGAATTGGGAGGGGGGAGATCGTAAACGCGGGTCTGCTTTAGGGGGGTCTGTTTACTGTCCTGGGGTGTTTCAGCTCAGTTTTATTATTCTACTGGATGCCTTTGGTTGCGAGAGATCCACCGGTTTTTCCTTCCCATGCATTTTTTGATTAACTTTCACAGTACAGTACTCTCCTCACAAACCCATCAACCAGACTGAGGCAACAATGACTCGTTAAATACGATTTGGAGTTTGAGCCTTCTGACACCCAAAGTGGAACGCGCACGTGACTGGACAGAAAGTGAGGCTTTGTTTGTCATCGATCACGTGACTCTAGTAAACCATCTCATCTTGTGGATCTACAAGGTCTGGATCTTGTATTACTGCATGATTTGCCAGATGAAGACCCAGACTGCACTTTGGAAACACACATAGAGTTTGTGCTAGCGTTTTGTGGGTCATCCTACACCGTTGGGGAGGTGCATGCAGCTGTGCTGACTGCACGCTCTCTGTAGATATTTTGGTGAAAGTAGGTCAAAAGTAATACAAGATTCATGTAATGCATTACAATTTTGAATCAGTAATATTGTAATGTAAGGCATTACTTTTAAATAACAGTAACAAGTAATATATAATATATTACAGTTTGGAAGTAACTGCCAGTGCTCGAACCTTTGCTTTCTCTGCTTTGGTCTCATGCTGTAGTTTGTCAGTCTCACACTTCTGCAGATGTTGTAGAATTTGTTTGACAGTCCATCTTTCTTGGTGTTTGTCCATAAGCGCTGTGTCTTAAGCCCTTTTAATGTCTGGCACAGCCCACTGTCCACTCTCTGAGTGTTCTTGTCCAAATATACATTAAGATTGTCCAACATCTGATCAATGGTGACATTTGGAGGTTCTGTTCCATGTCTTTCTGTTGTTGGCGTCATCTAGGGCGCAGTAAAGGGGGAGGTAAACAATGACGGTTCTCGGGGCCCATGACTGAGAGGGGGCCCAGAGAAGCCACCAATAAAATTGTCTCAGCTGCCCCCGCCCTGTCAAGATTCTTGTCATGGGGCCCAAAATCCTGCACCCCTGGGTGTCATGTGCAGAGCTAAAACAATTGTTTTGTGCCCTCAGAGGTGTGAAAACAAAACAAAAGGTTGTTTTGTAGAGCTGTTAAAAGGTACACAGACAAATAATTTGTTTGCTAACTTAGTTTCAATACGACATCAGATTGACAATTTAGCTTTCTTTAATTTCTGAAAAATCCTAAATTATAAGATTAGTTCAATTCTTTCTGAGTCCTAGCTCAGAAGGTTGAATTATGTTGTTTAACATTTTTCACTTAGACAATTTACTTCAGATCTCTCTGTATCTTTCAACGGAAGGAAAACAAATTTGTTTCATGCCTTTATACAATCTTCTTTTAACCCAATTACTTTTCAAAACTAATAAAAATGGCTACTGAATTAGGAAATTAAGAAATCACAATTCTTGCAGCAACATCAGTCCCAATGCTTTCTACGGTTCCTACAGTCTCTGGACAAATGGACCAAACTGTTGTTTTTAAAACAATTTCTACAGAATAAAAAAGAGAAAGGACCAAGCCTTTGCTACTACAGTCTCTTTTAGAATGAACCAAATTGTTTCTTTAACAATTCCTACAAACTCCAGAGAACAGGACTAAGCCTAGAATTACATATCTGTGGCTCCTACAGACTCATGAGAAAGGACTAAAACCTTTTATTAACTTATTGTTTAGGTTTCAACTTTGTCATTTAACTGATCTTTCTGAATCCTTTTTCACAAGACTGAATTAATTTCTGATTTAGACATTTCAAATCTTTCTATATCTTTAAATTATATACAATTTATAGTTCCATCATTTTGTCTCTAAGCTACCTTTTTCTAACCTAGTTAGAATCTTTCTTTTTGATATAAATAGAGACCACTGATTAGCACACAGTCAAGAATTTCCAAATTCTTGCAGCAATATCAGTACCAAACTATAAATTATTTTTGCAGCTTCTACAGTGTCTGGATACTTGGTTAAATTGCTTATACAATTCCTACAAACATTTAGATAAAGGACCAAGCTATAGCTTCTACAATCTCTATGTAGATGAACAAACCAAATGTACGTACGCGAGCTGCGTATGATGTAAGCAGATGACTCACGGAAGTGCGAACATGAGCACGAGCAATACAGCTCCCTTGAAGTCTTCCTGGATGTAATGTGGTGTGGTTGTGTTCGGCTCAGCTCTGCTATCCTTCGTGAGATCCTACAAAAGAAAGACTGTGTTAATTCTTAGTTCAGTTATTCAGCGACTGTTTGCATTTACATTACTCACCTTTGTGTCTTTGGATTACTCACGCATCCTGTAATAAACACTGTAAATACTTACCACCAGCTTCAGTTGTCTGTCTGCTTCGTTACAAACATTTATTTTAAATATGGTTAAAAACAAGCTTTAATTTGTGATGACTGATGATGATTAATCATTTTAGAAGAATTATTGCTGATTGAACGTTGGATGTTATCGGACTGTGACGATCCCCTTAACCTAAAGCAGGTTTAAAAGTTTTAAAGGTTTAAAACTGTTTATAAAACAGGTCAGGTTTGTTGCTTAAGTGAAAAAAAACACCCTGGTGGATTTGAGATGGCGAGCCAGTAATGTATTAATTTGTAATAAGAAAGGTTTCATATACATTTTGCGCATTAAAAAAAAAAACAGTTTTAAGAACCATGTTTATTTGTCAGCAACTTCATGCATCAGCATCTTGAGATAAACCTTTATTAGTCCCACAGGTGGGAAATTTGGTCATGGCAGAAAGTGGACAGTACAGTTAAGAGCAGCAAAAATTAAGAAACCAATAGAATAGAATAAAATACTATGTCAGTACAGTATAAAATAGAATTATACAGTAAATTTACAGTAAACAATCTAGGAATATAAATGTAGACATCTGTATTGTAAAAATATACATGTAAACTAAGTTAGACTAAATGTAGCAAGTTGTAAACATTTACACAGTGAGTATATGTAGATAAGTATATACAGAGTGGATGTATAAGTAAAAATAAGAACACTGGAGATACACACACACACACACACACACAGGTAACAATTGAGTGACAGGCCTCGACAATAGCATTATATATATCCCAGAAAAATTGCACATTCTGCCCAGCAGTAACAGCTGTTTACCTAGCAGTTTATCTATTTGAAGTACATCCTATATATGTTAAACCTTTTAGTCCAGTATATTGCAATACGGGATACAACACAAAAACAACATTACTTGAGGACGAGTCATGCTGCTGCATTCTGAACCATTTGTAGAGGTTTTATTGTGCTTGCAGGAAGTTCAGTCAGAAGAGCATTACAGTAGTCCAGCCTAGAAAATTACAAGGGCCTGAACAAAAAGTTGTGCAGCATGCTGTGTTAGGAAGGGCCTGATCTTTCTGCTGTTGTGCAATGCAAACCTGCAAGATCAAGCAGTCTTTGCAATGTGGTCTTTTGAACGTCAAAGGTTACACCAAGATTTCTGATGGGGTATATGTGAACGAACCTAGCTGGATGGTGAAGTTGTACTGTAGAGCTGGAGTGACCGGGAAGACAAGAAGCTCAATCTTGGGCAGGTTGAGCTGGAGGTGGTGATCTTTCATCCATGCTGAAATGTCGGCCAGGCAGCCTGAAATCTGTGCAGCTGACATTGGATCATCTGGTTGAAAAGAGAAGTAGAGCTATGTGTCATCAGTGTAGCAGTGGTAGGAGAAGCACATGGCCTATATGACGGGACCTAGTGATGTACTGTAGTGTATTTGGAGTAGAGGAGGGGTCCAAGAACTGATCCCTGAGGAACCCCAGGGACTAGTTGATGTCTTTCGGATACCTCTCCTCCCCCAGGCCTTAAACCTTACCAGTGAGATAGGATTTTAACCAGCAAGGTGAAAAACCTGTGATGCCCAGTGAGAGGGTGGACAGAAGGATCTGATGACTGACAGTTTCAAAAGCAGCAGAGAGATCCAGCCGAATAAGAACTGATGATTTGGAATCAGCTTTTGCAGTCTGCAAAGTTTCAGTGACAGAGCAGTCTATGTTGAGTGGCCACACCTAAAACCTGACAGGTTAGTGTACAGTTTGTTGTTCTGAGTAAGAAACAATGATAGCAGGTTAAAAAGCAACTCATTCAAGTGTTTTCACTATGAATGGAAGGAGAGAGAAGAAGTGAGCAGGGCATGGACTATTCCTAAAGTACTGCCCTGCTCAACCTGAAAGCTATCCCTCAAGGAGACCTGGAAGGCCTTGGATGTTGTAGCGCTAAAGTAAACTAACCATGTTCTGCCCCTGTGACCTACTCACAAGTAGCCCTCAGGCTAGGAAAGTGGAGTAACACCAAGCTTGTTCCATGGTACTACACCAACTATAGTCACAGGAGCACCAGCTCAGTCTTTCCATACTCTGCCCATCAACCAGGGCAATGGGCAGATAACTTCTCACTGTAACCGCAATGTGCAGCATATATTCAGCTCCCGCTCCACATGCTAGATTACCTTGGAAATCAGGCCAGAACAGAAAACGCTAACATGAATGTATTGGAGTTCCCAAGAGAGATGAATGCACTCATTCAAACACTATCTACAAACTCGGGTAAATGGTGAAGTACTCACCTCCTCTCTCAGTAGTATCGCAGATGCTTCACCATGAGCACAACCTGTCTTCTGTCAAGAGTTAAGCATGTTCAATTGATGATTATCACTTTACAAAGAAATAAGCAATAAATGCAATGACCACATACAATTCCCTTGAGATCTGAACATGCCTGCTCTTCACTGCACACACAACACACATGTTCTGTGAATCAGAGTAAAGCTTTGGGCGAGAGAACATGCACTCTTAGTCATGATAACATAAATAATGGTCAGTGAAGTTGAAGAAGAGGATTATGTGTTCTCTATGTGCCTTTAATTACCCTGGTCATGCTGGTAATGACATTGTAGGCTGTCGCCGCCCAATTGCCGTGTTTAGGTTTAAGACACTGGTCACGCCAAAGGAGATCCCCCATAGTGACTGCTACAGTCCCTTGTAAGGTGTGCCCTCAGAAGAGAACTAAACTGGATCCTGTAGCCTTCTTTTACAGTCTGCAGGACTTATTGTGAGAGATTTGGCCGAAGTCTACTACCTCTCAAGGCTGGACTCTGGTGCCCTGAAGCAGCAGCGAATTACTGGATTGACAACTCTAGAGCTTTCTTGTGCTGTACCCTTGCTGGGTGTTATATGAGAACCATGCTCACTGGGGACTTCTATGCACTGAAGCACTGGAGGTGGTAGGGTTAACAAAGCGGCCCCCTGAGGACACTGCGGCATGTTAGGCACCATATGCTGAGGTGTGTACCTCCCCTCCCCAGAGGTGTCTGTACTCAAAGGCCTGGAGCCTTGTTTATACAAATTTCATCATAAAATATATTTAGGCCCAAAATCTAGATTTTGCATATGCACAAAATATTTCCAACTTACACCAAAAACCTAAATTCCTTTATAAATCACAGTTAAGGGAGGGTTGTGCATACATATATATCCACCCCTTTTTTCATCTTTAAAATATGCATTTTGATCTTATAATACCTCATCTGCATATTATTACCATATTGCATATTGCCATCCATGGGACACTGCCAAATATAAGATATTAAAAAATATGAGATACGGACACTAAATGCCATGTTTGTCATACTTTTTTTTTTCCTACAAATCATCCAATATGTTTTAGAGTAAATATATCAACATATCCATTAAAACAAAATGGTTTAAAACTGTTATCATATATTATTATGCTAACACTTTATTTTGATGGTCCCTTTTAAACAATCTGTTGACAATAAGTAGCTTTGCACCTACATGTCAACTAACTCTCATTAGAATATTAGTATACTGTCTAATTAATATCTGGTAACTCTTTATTGTGATGGTCTCCCTAAAGACGCTCTACAGACTATAAGTAACTTTGCAAATACATATCAACTTATTCTAACCCTAACCCTACCAGTCTTCTAATACTCTGCTAGCACTCTATTGAGGGTTAGTAGATATGTAGGTGCAATGTTACTTATTATCAACAGAATACGTTAAAGGGAACATAAAATTAAAGTGAAACCATTATGATTATTATTATTATTATTATTATTTTATTTTTGTTATATTTTATATGTGTCTTTCCCTTCATTTTGATCTTTTTCTGAATAGTTTAGTGAATAATAGTCTAATGTAAATCCTCAATATGCCAATAAATCTTTGGATATGCTGATTGGAATTTTGACTGGAATGCAGTGTAAACTTTACATGTATTTAATTTTATTTTGGCAATAATGTATAAAATACTATAACTACAAATACTGTTTCTTTGAGAAATTAATTATTACACAGTTTCATTTGTAAACACAACATGCTCATTTATTGGCACACATTGGCATGCTATCATAAAGTCAAATTATATGGTAGCAAATACATAATTCTACAGAACGAGAGAATAGTGATCTGCAGATTCATCTTTTCTCTTTAAGTCCCCGACTGAGTCGATGCCAAGTCAGGCGACAGATAACTGGAAAGAAACAACCTCCACCAGCTCCTCATATGCGTTAGTCCACAGTCTCTGTATCGATGGTTATCATGTTAACCTAAGGAAGACAAACAATGCATCTGGCTTCCATTCTGGGGGGAAGAAACAGCAGAGTCTGCTTCCGACCCCTGAGAGGAAGCCACAGATCTAACAGGTGAAGACCAAGACAAGGACAACGTTGGATCGTGAACCTGCCCACCAGGCACCAGACGTCCATATAATGTCAGACTGATGTTGGACATGACATCGGACAGACATTGCATTTTGTTTGAAAATGAAAATCAGGTTGATGTCAGTATTTGACGTCAGTTTTACGTTAGATTCTGAATCGCTCAGAGACCCTCAGATGGGACCCCTGCGTTCCCCCTCGCTGCCCCACCTCCGGCACCCTGGTGGTTGCGATGGTGCCTCTTGCTCGGTTCTTGGATGCCTGGATAGGGCTCAGACTGTCTCGATGGCTCATCAGCACCATTTGGCGCGGTTACGCGATTCAGTTCTCCTGGCGACCTCCCAGGTACAGCGGTGTTCACTTCACCACGGTGAATGCAGACAATGCCCCTGTCCTGTGAGCAGAGATTGCTACTCTTCTGATGAAGAAAGCAATAGAGCCAGTCCCTCCAACCGATATGAGGACAGGGTTTTACAG
>JAUYWG010032164.1:0-23797 GCA_034779775.1 Enteromius afrohamiltoni
TTGAACTACTTCAGTTGTGTGTAATGAATCTAAAATATATGAAAGTCTAATGTTTATCAGTAAATTACAGAAAATAACGAACTTTATCACAATATGCTCATTTTTTGAGAAGAACCTGTGTGTATATATATATATATATATATATATATATATACGTCCGTTTGTGTATATTAGGGGTGGGCATAGATTATTTTTTTAAATCTAGATTAATCTAGATTCAAATGTCTTATTCAGAATATGTGTGCTACCTAAATAATGACGAAAAGTTATGCCCTATTTGGATGGGACTAGTTTTGCAGGGGGATGCAGAGAATGTTTTCTTTCACAGACGTACTTGGTGATTTTAATCCAATCCGAATCTGCCGTGTCTGTGTGTTTTTTTTCTCTCACAACCTCTGTGATAATTCTAGAGTCCGAATGGATGACTGTAATATTGTTTTTCACAACGCGTTTCCTTGTGTGTTTTGGCCAACGTGATATGCCGTAGATGCTCTTACACGCACGTTTAATATATTTTGATATATAAAAGAAAGAAAGAAAGAAAAATAAAGAGCCAGATCACGTAAGCTGTTAAGAGCAGGAGCAGCGCGCGCCGATTGTGCTTTCATTCTGGCAGCGTTTGTCACGCGCAGCTGAACCACGGCTTGTACTGCGGTAACGTAGTCTACTGACAAGCATCTTTTTCCTGTTGTATTTTTCAGCGTTCTTCTCCGAACACTGTGTGCCATGTGCTTTGATTTATGTCATTGCCAATGTACAACACTGCCCCTGCATGCTGTGCTCTCATCCCTCTTGAAACAAATAGCGCTGCTTATGCGTGCAGTGTGAAACCAGCAAAAGGCCTCATAGCTTGCATAGTAAAAACCAAACTCCCAACCCAACTTTGTGAATAGATTAACGGCGATATTTTTTTTGTATCGCGCGATAAGAGTCTCGCGTTAACGCAGCACGGCCCACCACTAATAGTGTAATATATGTATGTGTGTATGTATATTTATATACGTGGTTGTGTGTGTGTGTGTGTGTATACACGTATATATGTCATTCTTTTTTGTAAAGTTAAGTGTTTCCTTGTATTCATTTATTTAGGTCTTATTACGGACTGTTTTTGTTTTGTTTTTATAAAACAGTAACGTTAGTTGTCAATGCACATGTACAACATTCTTTGCTTTTAATAAATAGTACTTTAATAAAAAAAACGCACACACAAAATAAAGAAACAGTACAGATAATGAATTGCTATTTGGAAACCATAAACCATGACCCCAATGGGAAATTACAGTAAACTAAAATCATTATAATCTTATTTACCCCATCTTCCTTTCTCTGGATGGTGTAAGACCATTTAACCTGATATGAATACGTTTTATAGTCAATAATTAACTTTATTAATTTATTGTTGTAATACATTTTCTCTATTGTTGTGTAACAGGCACATTTGTTTTGTACTTCCAGATTGAAGATATGCTCACTGTCCTACAAGAAGCAGTTGATCATTTATTACACCATGGCAGAAAGTATAGGTGATATTAATATATAAATGTAAAAGCAAAATAAAACAAAAACTAGGTATTTACCACAGCAGACTTGATTTTTTTGGTGCAGTATACGTTGTGTCTGTCACTTCATTGTTCATATGACTCATGAATAAGCTGGCAATTCAAACATGCTTTCGAGCGTGCAATGGAGATAAAACTGAAACAACCGGTATTACTAGTTACACAACATTGCAGACCTCTTTTGACTAACTTTAGGTTGTTTTTCCACAGCAAAATAAAATATTGCACCATTCACTGTTCTAATAAGCTCGTTTTTATCTTGCATTATAGTGATATACAGTATCATTAGCTTATATCTTCTATTAATAGTTCATTTTAACTGCATCTTTTGACTGGAAGTCACAGTTTTTCTATTTACAACTCTAAAAATCTTCATTTTGCTTAGCTTAAAAGTGCAACTGGCAAGGACAATCAGTAACTGTTGTAAACAGGTCAAATACTTGTTAAAGCAAGAAAACGACTGGTGAAACAAGTCATCTACACTCTTAAAAATAAGATTTTTTTGTGTATGTGCCGTGGTGCCATAGCACAGTGGCTCCCAACCAGATACACTAAAAGTTTTCCATGTCTCTTTAATCAGACTTGATCATCAGCTCGTTAGTACAGACTCCAAGACCTGAAAAGGTGTGTCAGATAAAGAAGAGATGCAAAATGAGCAGTGTTGGGGGACCTCCGGGAACATGGTTAGGAACCACTGCCATAGAAGAACCTTTTTGGCAACCTTTCAGTGAAAACAGAACATTTCTTCTAAAGTACCCTAAAAATCTACATATAAAGAACTTCTGTGCAATCCAAAGGATGTTAAAGATTCTAAATGTGACAACAACAATAGTGACAACAAAGAATCTTAATTTAGTTCAAACGTCTCTCAGGTCTTTAGCAGTTGTAACATTTCACAAAATATTCACAGTATGTACTGACTAAGTTAGCAGTTTCACAGATCGGCATCGTAAGGTCTTCCAGTGTAGGACGTGTTGACGGATCCTCTGTCTCGGGTTTTGGCTCTTGGGAAGTCCAGATCATCATCCAGGGACTTCTGTGAGTACGGCACGCTGCTTTCAGTGCTTCTGCTGAAGCTTCTTGGCATGTTGACCCTCGGCAGAGGTGTGGGTCTGTCTGTTGCTGGCCGCCGTGTTGTGTTTCTTGGAGTCTTTTCTCCGCGGATGCATCCACCGCAGCAGGAGAAAATCCCCAGGAACATCACAAAACCCCCAAGGACCTCCATGATGCCCCCGATGTAGCCCAAAATGATGCAGTATCCCACTCTAATGTCATCTGCTCTGTTTGGATCTCTTTTGACGTCGGTGGAATTGATGCTGGTGAGGATATGAGTGTACCACGCAATGGGAATGATAGTCAGGACCCCGGAGCAGAAGATAAGGAGGCCACCCAAAGAAGCCAGTATCCATCTTGGTCTTTCCCTCCAGCATCTGACTCCAGGTGTTGCCACCACAAGGCCAAGCACTGTCACGATTAACGACGCCACCATCATTCCTTTAGCGATCGGAATAATCTGGCTGTTAAAATAAATCTGGTCGTTGCCTTGCTGGTTGCACGTTTGGGCTCTAGACGTTGTGGAGGTCCTGCAGATGTCCCAGATTCCCTGTTCTACCACCAGATCCGAAGGCCCGCTCGCCAGATTGTTGATGGTGCGCCAGTTGGGCGCGACTGTGCTGGTCAGGTCCAGGATCCATCCGCAGGGGGCCAGGACCATGCCGAATATCAGGATCCCCGGAGTCCGCATGGCTGAGGGTTGAGCTGCTGTCCACTTCTGAAGCGAGCTCAAAGTGCCTGCTGCTTAAGAAGAAACATACTGAAACTTCCTGAGGAGGTGGTTCTGTATGATTAGCATCTGAAGGGCGTGGTGTTGAACGTCTGGTTCAAACACAGACAAAACTGGTTTTTGATACATGCCTTGTTTCAGGGAACCTGGAAAACTAGTATGCAGGGCTAGGGGATAAATAAATGGGGCAAGTTGTCTTAAAGAAAAGTTGTTTATACTGGAGAAGGTTTCAGGTCAGAAGTTCTTCTGCATTAACTTTTGTTCAGTTCAGCATGTTGGTTTCAATCATCTACTGTAGTTCACAATTGCTTTAAAATAAAATATACACACTTTTTTGCGCACACTTATGCCTTTTAATTTCATTCATACAGTTTGTTCATTTAGTGGGTCAAATTATGTTACAATTAGTGCTGTCAAAGGATGAACAAACTGGTACTTAGTATCTACAGCTCTAATATTCCTGTAACACTTGTAACAACCCACAGAATGGTATGTGTAAGTACAAATGTGTAACAGGACATTTTTAATTTAAGTTTAGTTTTTACAATTGTGTACTTAATATAAGGGGTTAATGCGATTAATTGTGATTTTGCAGCAATAATAATAATACATTTTATCATGCTGATGAGTTAATATATTACTCATTATACATTCAAATATTATAAAATATAGGTATATACATGAAACAAATTATATGCAGGTTAAAAACAGGTTAACATTTATTACTGCATGCTCAAAATAAACAGTTTGTAAACATATTTTTATTATATTAATGCAGTTAAATACATGAGGACATTGTTCATCCATCACAATCATAAACAAAGAAAAATGAACAACCTTCAATCATTTGCCCTAAATTTGATGAGTAGATGTAAATTACGGCATTATCGTTCACAACAACTTCCACAGAGATATTTAGCATATCATTCCATCTTTTGTACACACCAGACAGAAATTTCTGCAAACATTTGAAGCCTGTGAACAGTGCTTGTGCAAAGATTAGCTTCCTTCAGAAAAATGTATTTGCTTTTTGTACTTGGTATAACTGTTCAAACTGGAGAGGTTATATATTTCCACATTAGTAGGCTACGACAAAAAGACATCGAAGATAGGCCTGCTTCGACTACAGTGATGAGGGCCTCAAAGCATAAAGTGCAATGTACAAAACCAAACTAATGGTGTTTCAATAGAACTTCAAAACCTCACCAGGTACAATATTTATGATGGTATCCATAGTTTCCGCTAAAATAGTAGCTGACATGACTGATAGCATCCATGATAATACAGGTGGTAAAACAAAAGGTCACATGAATTACAGTTAATCAAATAGCCTTTCTGTGAATCATGGCTAATAAAAACATATACAAACAGACTACAGACTAAAATAATGTTCAACATGAACTAAACATCCTAAAACGTAACTTAAAGCACATGACTTGAAAAACATGTGTAAACAACTACAGTATATAAGATTTAGGCCACTTCCTTTTATGGTTTCACTGTAAATTTTACAGTGACTCTAATGTTTACTTAGAAAAACGTCATTTTTCATGTAAAATATAAGGCACTTTGTAAATTTCAGTGTTAACATAAGTCTACCTGATTTTTTTTTTTTTGCAAACGTATTGTCTCAGAAAACTCTAGTTAAAAGGTTGCTCAAATACACAATTTATGAAAACTTTCTTAGAAAAAAGATAAAATACATATTATTATAAATATTTACATTACTGTCACCCCCATTTTTTAATACAAATGTGAAGGTGCAATACCAAACTTAAACTATATGTATATTTAAATGTGACTTTCTTGATAAAGCATACTCAGATTTTAATTAGGATTTAATTGTAACATGTAATATTGTATAAGTAATATCTCAGGTTTCCTCTGAGGTGACAGGTGACAGCTAAGAGGTTAAATTAATTAATAAATCTAATATATATTTAAGGGATTACCACTAAACAGAACTGTCACTAATGAAGGTGCTATCTGATTTCATCTGCTCCACAAACGCGATAAACGATGTTTATCATGGTGATTTTCTTAAGGCTTTTCGCGCGCAGTTTGTTATTTTATAGATCAGTGTCGTAAGGTCGTGCTTTATAAGCAGTGCTAGTCGTTGGTCTGCTGTCCTGTTGTCTCTTGGCCCGAGCGAAGTCCATCTCGCTTTGTTTGGA
This sequence comes from Enteromius afrohamiltoni, assembly GCA_034779775.1. NCBI lineage: Eukaryota > Metazoa > Chordata > Actinopteri > Cypriniformes > Cyprinidae > Enteromius > Enteromius afrohamiltoni. The sequence goes on from JAUYWG010032164.1 coordinate 5,517, forward strand.
GTAGTACGGGACGCTGCTGACGCTGCTGACGCTGGCCACCGTGTCTCTGCGCGGGGGAGAGATATCGCGCCACGGCCTTTCCTGACGCTTCCGACGGCTGCAGCGCCGGCACAAACCGATGGACATCACCAACCCACCAAGCACCTCCAATATCCCACCGATGAAGCCCAGCACCAGGCAGTACCCCACACGGATATCAGTGGACGCGGAGAAGATGGAGCGCATGGTGTGCGTGTACCACGCCACCGGGATAATGGTGAGGACCCCTGAGATGAAGATGAGGAGACCTCCCACCCCGGCGACCGTCCAGTGCGGTTTCTCAGTCCAGCAGCGCACTCCAGCTGATGCCACGCCGATGGCGATGATATTGAGAATGAGCGACGACAGCATCAGACCTCGGGCGATCTGGATGATCTGGGCACTAAAGTACTGCGTGTCCTCCTGGTTGCACCGAACTTCCCGGGACGATGTGAAAGTCCTGCAGATGTCCCATAATCCTTGCTGGAGCACCAGGTCGCTGGATTCTCCCGGGATGGTGTTAATCGTGCGCCAGGCGGGTGCCACGGTGCTGGTCAGCTCCAGGATCCAGCCGCAAGGGGCGAGCACCATCCCGAAAATAAAAATCCCCGGAGTTCGCATGACGATGTTTTCAGATCACAAAAATAGCCTTAATGGGAATGGATGGATTTGTTTCCGGTTGTTTAGTAGCAGAAACTTAGGCAGCAGAAACTTCTCGTGGGAGGATCCCGTAAAATCTGGCTATTGACGAAAGTCACGTGACTGTCTACGCTTGTCAACATTAAAACCGCTCCAGGTTTCGACAACCTGTCCTAGACGCACCTGTGGAGCCCCGCCCACCGAGTCTTACATCACGCGGCACACGACAGATGAAGGACAGACTCTGGTGCTGATGTGATCAATTGTTCATAAAGTGATACAGCTAATAGTTTAATTGAAATATGCTGTCATTTCATATGGCCTACTATTTTTTTTTATGGTTATTTTTACTTTTTTCAACTAAACAAGACCCAGTGTAGGCCTATTTTTGTATGGAGGGCCAAATTACTTAAAATTAAATAAATGTTGAAATAGCCTATATAAATCAATCATTAAATAAATGACTAAATACATGCATAAATGAATTAATATATATTTATAAATTAATATATATTTTATATTTCAGGGTTATGTGGAGGCAACCATTATGTATTAATTATGTAGTTATATATATATTATTCATTTATTATATAATTTTTTTTCTTTTAGCGTTTATTTCACTTCGCTTTTATGTCATTTTAACACATAGAACAAGTCCAAATAACTGTGTGGTAGGGTTCTTTGGGTTGTGAAATTAACGTTCAAATGGAATAAATAAACCTGTTTTATTTGAGCTAGCTGCAGGTTTGGTTAAACTTGACGTAGCATAAAAAATCAAAGAAGCAAATCAAAACCAGTACAAGAAAACACAATTTCAGTCTTTATTTAATACATTTAATTCAATTGTGTTAATTCATAATTAAGGAATAAAAATATATAGATGCATTTTAGGAAGGAAACATGACCAACTAAAATGAATTCAAAATATTAATAAAAATAAATGAATGTAATGATACTAAAATAAGTGCTGCATTCTGAAGGTGCTGGCATGTTGTCATTTCCTGTATAGGTTGTTGAGAAAGAAATGCGGATAGAAATGCACACTCGAAACCACGAAAGCATGTTTGAAATGACATCCTGACATACAGTAGGCCCCTTACAGTGACTCTGAAACTACAGCCGTTTCCTCAACATGCCTCTGACTCATGAATGAAGCAGTTTCTGTTTAGACTGCTCTTTTCCTTTTACCAGTCACCAGTTTATCTGCTGACAGACGGAATGCACTTGATATACTACGTTCCCTGTCCAAAATACCAGTTTAAACCAGTCAAAGTTGTTCCTGGCTTGTTTAAGATTATTTATCTGCTTACCCAGCGTAGCCAACCAGCACTAAACTGATTAAGCTGAAGGCCAAAAGCAGAGGAGGCCTATTTGCCAGCTTACGTTGCTGATTTCAGCAGGTTACTTTCTTGCTTTCTGAGTCTAACAGACTTGTTCTGTTTTGTAAAATTAGATGTTCATCGCCATAATTCATGTGTGAGTTGCAAAACAAAGTCAACACGGACCTTTGTTCTGACTGTACTCCACCTATATGACTCTCTACACATATTCTGACATATTTTGACAGATCATCATGGAATGTGGTTTGGAATCACGATAAACCTGACTAAAGTAGTCTCGGCATAATACTACAACAAGACTGTACGTCTAGCAAGTGCCTAATCCTAACAACGAACAATAATCAAAATGTTATAATTACCCAGTTATTGATATTAATATCGGACACCTTTCAATAATATAGGCTAGTCTAATATTACGCTTTATTTAAAAAAGAAAAAAAAAAAACATTTCCATTAAGAACTATGATTTAGCCTACTCTAAAAATGAGCCTACTTACACAAATTAGCTGTAGTTAATTTTTCGGCCTCTCTGTTAAATTGATTCATGATTTCCCTCCCAACATGTCATTTCAGAACTTCCTATTATTAAAATGCATCGTATGTTTCTCTGAATTCTCACTTCGGTGACTACTACACGTAATTTAGATTTAGATTTTACCTTAGATTTGCTTCCACCTAGTGGTGAGTTTTAGTCATAACATCCCCCTTTACATATAGTCTCTCACGTTTACGTTTTGTACGTCGTTAATGTTTATAGTTGGTCACCCAGCCAACATTTGTTAATTTAAATAACACAATCTACCTAGAAAGTGTCTTCGCTTATTCGCCGTGTCTTTATTTGCTCATGGCACATTACAGCAGGTCTCAGTGGACCGGAGGCGTGCTCTCGACCCGCGCGTGAGAATTTCCTGCTCGTCATTCACATGTGTTACACTGCGATAGAGAAACTGTTTAACAGTCGCGCGGTACACGCAGAAAGAGGAAGGAAAATGAAGATGCACTTTTCAACGCTGCTGATATTAGCAGGTATGTCTGAAATGTTTTTTTCAGTCACAAATTCGACTGTTCATTTTATATTATAGGCTATGTACTGGATGTTATAACTGCTTATTATTTTTTTTAAGTTATGAACAATAAACGTAGCCTACTCATATCCATCCCAAATTGTCCAATAGGCCTTTAAATTTAAATTACACTGCTTCTGGTGTTGTAGTTAGATTTATACGTGACATGTAATTATTTGTAGTTTAAAAAAGTGCACTAACAATTCATTCAAAAGCGACAGTTATCCTCTAATAACTCATGAATACGTGTTACATTCGGGTTTTTTATAAATGTAGTGTGTTTTTAACGTGTAACTACTAAACAGTGAGGTAAAGCGTTTCCTGTTTTAAGAAATAGTTTCAGTTCATGTAGCAGGTGCGTTTACTTGACACTAGTTAAAAAATGCATTCACTAGCCTATCAACATATTGTGCATGAGATAATTGGCTTGTTTATGTGTGTGTGACAGGTTGGGTGATATTTGGAGGCAGCACTGAGAGCACTGACCCAACAGCAGTTCCAGTTCTAACTACATTAACATCAGATGGGGCGACATCGCCTTCACTAACGCGCACCACATCTGCGGATTCCACTGAGAAGCAGTCAACGACTGAATCTGTCTCCACTGCCACCAATAGTCAAACAACCAAGACCCCTGAAAATGTGACCACAAGCACTACGAACAGCTCCACATCTGGCCAAACAACATCAAATGCAACCTCTGAGTTTAACGCTACCTCAGCAGCGCCGGAGCTCACGAGCACAGCCTATAACGCGACCAGTGCCTCGACCGATGCCTCTACCACAGTCACATCGAGTTCGGTGACTGAAACTCTGACAACATCCTCTTCAGAGAGTCATACCTCAGAGAAGACTCTAGGAAGCACAACCCCGCTTATTACTAGTACTTCCAAAAACACAACTACAGAGATCACTTCTACGACCAAAACGGCGCCAAGTACTACTAAAGTGTTAACAGCAACAACAGCGACGACAAAAACAACAGCAGCAGTAACAACAACAACAACAACAACAACAACAAGAACAACAAATGCAGCAACCACAAAACCAGTAGCATCCACAAGCCCAGTTTCTGTTGACCAAGGAAAGAAGAATCCTGAGGCCCTGAGCTCAGGTATGAATGCATTTGTGTGTAAATATTTCTAATTTCAACTAATATTAATATTTTACAGTGCTGTCAAACGATTCATCACATCCAGAAGTTTTTGTTTACATAGGATATGTGTGTGCTGTGTTTATTTATTGTGTATATAAATTGAAGAAAATTATAAATACTTATATAGTATATACATTTTCCAAATATATATATATATATACCTATATGGAACTATTTTCAAAATCTATGCTTTATGTGTGCGAATTTATATATGCATAATAAATATACACAACACACATATATTATGTAAACAAAAACTATTATTTTGGATGCAATTAATCGCGATTGGCCATTTGACAGCACTAATATTTTAATATAATATCTCATTGGCCTGTTTATATATTGATTAAGTAAGAATAACCTTCTGACCTTCTTCTCCAGATCTTAACTAGGTCAAAGTGAATGTATTTTATTTCCTTATGAGGCTTTATCTATTGTCGCCTATATGGTTATATAAACAGGGTCAACTCTGGTATTTATACAACCTATTTTATTGAGGTTAACCATTTCAATATTTTCCATAGTATAGCTTAATGAGCTGAAATATAACCACGTGTTCCTAATATAGGTTTAGGATGAAATGTGTAGCATGAAATTAGCTGAAAATAATAAAAAATTACAACTCTGGTACTTGTAAAGCCTGTAATAAAACTATATTGTCGAATACAAAGTTCTTGGCTATCAGAGATGGTCAGAGATGGGTTACGACAGGTTAGTGTACAAAATATTTAGCACACATCCAAAGCACTGATTCCCGAACCCTTTAGGAGTGTCTGAAGTTAATATTTAATGCAGTTTTCCTGTAAAGGTTAAATTGTTCCTCACCCTTTTCATAAGCAACCATGATGTGTGCACTTTGTACTGTGTTGATGACTTATGTTCAATGACAGCTAAGTGTCACTGTCTGGGATGTATTGGAATTTGTATGAGAGCTTACTGGAAAAGCTGTGGCCGAAAGTGATCTGGACACTTCAGCCTCGCTTAAAACTGCCTGAATGTCTTCGCACAAGTGTCACCTGCAAACAATATGCTAGAGCGCTTCTCAGTCAGAACCCGTTTTTGCTCAGTGAAGTTTAGTTAAATACTGTTACAGTGATTTTTCAGTGGATGTGTGAAGTCATTTCTCCTCAAGCTCACACATATGTGGAACCACAGGTGTAGAAAATCACATAGATATAATTTACTAGCATGTGTTGGCTTTTCTTCAAAATTAAGCACACCTTGTTTGATATTTCGTTAATGCATTGACATATTTAAGCATGTGTTATATATTTTTGGGTAACTGTATGTGAAAAGAAGCTGCAGTTTCATTTTACAAGTCATATACTGTCCCTCAAATAGGTTTCATAACTGACTTCTGTACGTGTCATGTATGATTCATCAAACTAAACCTTTTCCTTATTATTTTCTAGGAAGTGTTGCTGTTATCGTAATTGTCTTTCTTGTCATCGTAGTAATTTTACTGGTTGGTGCATACTACTTTAAAATGCGGTGAGTCGAGTTATTGGCATATTTGTTATGTATGTATTAATAAACACACACATACAGCATATAATTTGAAAATATTTATTTTTATCATATAAAAACATATTTAATATATAAACGTAATATTTGTCATACATAACAATTACACAGTTCACACACACACATATGTAAACAGATACTTTTATTTTGTAATAATGTTAAATTAAATACTATGCTATAACAGAGAGAGTGTTTATTTTTGTGATTATTGCTAATCAGCGGTCTGATGTTTTTTGTTTGTTTGTTGCAGACGCTCTTCTTACGGACGTCTGTTGGATGATGGTGATCACAGCTCTATGGGGAATTTTCTGAACCCAATGTTCGATGGCTAATGGGGAAGCGTTGATGAAGAAACATTTGTTTCTAAAGAAAACCACCTGCACATCTTTAGCAATGACTATGGTAACATATGGACCCAAAATAAGATGCACTGCCCAGAAACATCAAGAAGTGTTAGGCAAGATTTCCTGTGAGTATTAGTATGAAGGCAGGATGTGGGGCATTTTGGTCCCGTTTAAAAGAAATCTGAAGTGATGTCCTAGAATTTTCTTTTTTGTTTGTTTGTATGTGTAATGTATCATCTTGGGTATATTTTTCATGTTGCTTGCTTTGTTTGTCTCATGATCGTTTTTTAAGAGTAAATAAACCACATTATTAAAATGAACTGTAATTTTTCCAAATCGAAGCCTCACATCTCAAACAGGCCACTTGAGATCATTATTGGTGTCTAAGAGTGACCTTATCATATACCATAATTACAGCTCTGGCCTCAGCTCCGGCCTCCCACTATTCATCCAAAGACAGTCTCTTTTTTAAACACGAAGGCCGTTTAACATTTCTGTAGCCTCAACAATAACAGATTTTTCCCCCCGTGTCATTGTAATGGCAGGGATTCACAAGCAGCATGCAATTAAGCATTTAAACAGTCAAGACTGTTATTAGAGACTTAAAAATAAGCCATCAAGCAAATGGAGGAACATTAACAAAACATCTGGTGTTCTGTTTGAGGTCGGGTTTAGTTAGTCGTGCTACTGCAGTTTAATACATCCAGAAATGTATTTTTGAATGTTTAAAACCACTTATGTAGTTTCCTCCGCTAGTTTTTTGTTACCTGTTTAACAACAACCACCGTTTCCTGTTTTTGCAAATGTCCTAGTTTCAAGAATGGTAATAACCACAGGAGCAGTGTCTAAATCACTGGTTTAGTGCAGCAGCAACTGATTGTAAAATGTCTATGTAATAAAAATGTATCATTGTAAATTGTAAATGTCTATGTAATATTATTGTATTAAAAATCACTAATATATGCTCTGGACTTTATTGGACAGAACGTTTGTTTAAGATCAAAGGGGTTCCTGTTCGTTACTTTTTCAGTGGGATTAATATTTTATACCACTTTCCATGAAGATGTTTTAGACAAACTATATTTAGACTGTGTCCCAAATTTTAGTTCAGAAATGGCAAAACTCATATGAATAAGTGAATGGAGAACAGAAAGCTCATATAAAATGTAGTTTGACCTTCTAAGGTGGACAGTTATAATTTTTTTTAACATGATGCACATGATCTCTTAGATCATCTGATTTTCATTTTGTCACCCAAAAATGAAAATGAGCTTAAAATGTAGTCATTCTCAGGCCGTTTAAGATGAAGATTAAGTTTTTCCATTACTTGTTCACCAACGGATCCTCAGCAGTGAATGGGTGCCGTCGGAATGACAGTTTAAAAAGCTGATATAAACATCACAATAATCCACACCACTCCAGTCCATCATTTAACAACTTGTGATGCACAAAGCTTATAAATAAATCTGTTGAGAAATACAGTATGCACACAGACCGAGTATAGTATTTTGTCCTGTAGTGGCAGATAAAAGTTAAAAGTTTTGTGGATTATTATGACATTCTTTTTTTCATCAGCTGTTTGGACTCTCATTCTTACAGCACCCATTTACTGCAGAGGATTCATTGGTAAGCCAATGATCTAACCCTAAAAAAAGGCTAAAAATCTGTTCAGATTAAGAAACAAACTCATCTACATCACAGATGGGCCTGAGGGTAAGTACAATTACAGTAAATGTTTTTGTTGTTGTATGTGTGAGTTTAACTAGTCCCTGTTTTGTTCTGAGTATTTCAAATCAAACATTTTATGCAAAAACTATGCAGTTTGTACCCTCAGAAATATAGCTGTGACCTTGATTATCAGTTAAACATTTAACATTAACATGACAAAATCTAAATATAAAGAAAGGAACTTCAAATAAGACAGACCTATAAGCCCTGTTTGTTCTTGACTGCTTTTTATATATGATGCGGTTCCAGCAGATTAATAGAAGTGAAATTGAATACTTCCCATTTTCAGATCAAGGATCTAGCCTTTTTAAACATTATACGCTAAATCTAATTTATACCTGATTTTATATCCATTTCACCATTTTCATTATGTGATTATGTTTTCCCATAAAACAGCAGAGATGAGCAGGCAGGTTGTGCTCATGCTGTTGTGCTCCTTCAGCTGCGCAGTGTTTGAGATGGTGTTGTCATGAGCGCTGAGTGTTTTTAGTGTGCTCTTGTAATAGGCTGATAATGAGTGTGCCTGTCATTAACACACAGCTGAAAGCTAATTGCTGTCATGATCAGACATCATTTGTGCTAGCAAAGCCCTAGCATCCACTTCAACACCTCATAACCCTGAGTTTATTTTAGCCTTTATAAAATAAGGTTTAAATATTTGAAAATGTTTGTACCTATTTGACTTTATAAAACTTTCAAAAAGTATGTTTACAAGTAGAGGCATCCAAAATATAACAGATTTCTCTCTAAGGTCTGTCCTGTATCAACTGTATGCAATTGTGTATTTTTACATTGGAGCCCCCTGCAGTTAGGTGAGTGTAATTCACTGTCCTAAATATCTCGAAATTACAGTGGATAGCTGGATATAAACTTTCAATCTTAAGAAGAAAAGCCAATTTGTGAGATAAAAAAACCCCAAAAAAACCCAATTCCCTTCCATCGATAGCTGTGCTTGTCGTGTTTCCATTTGTTGCTGCCGTAAAGCAATCCTCTGTTTTCACGCAATTCTGTACCTACTGAACAAATTCACAAACTCCCAGAACAGTGAGAGAAAATCTGTGTATTATCAAACTTACATTTCAAGATAAATAAATTTTTTTTTAGAGCATTCCTAGTGTCATGTTTCTCCGGGCTTCTTGGCGAGCAAGGATATGAGACACAGGATGAATGCAAACATAAAGTTTTTAATAATAAATCCAGGGTGATATTGAACAGGGAACCGAGACAGCAGTTGAAACGCAATAACATATGCAACGAACAACAAGTAGAACTCAAAAGGAAATACAAACAGAAACAAGGAGGGAAACTCAAAACAACTGTGACACATGGCTGGGATTAAATCAAACAAAGATTACACAGACAGAACACTCCATACTCCATGGCTCAATCCCCATCCCACCCTTCCCCATCAGGACACCTATCCCCCCTGATGGTCTCCCATCAGTACTGGCCCTGGGTCGTCTGGTGTCAATAGGGAGGAGCAGTCTGGGGACTTTTCAAGCCTAGATTCGGGTTTGAACCCGACAACAGCACTCCTGGCCGTGATTTGGCCACCGGACCTGACAACGGCTCTCCTGATCGTGAATCGGGGTTGGTACCCGACAACTGGATTAGAGACTGCGGGGATTTCGATCGGTCCTCCTGACCAACACTCTAAACACTACAGACTGGAATCAGCGGGAGACTGGATTGGCACACCTGGCCGAACTTCTGGAACCGGACGTGGTGATAGCAGAATGGGATCCGCGGCAATCTGCTACGACGCTCCTGGCCGTGAATGTGGAACGGAAATGTCCCTTTGCAGCTCGCCCTCAGCGTGATGCTCTCGCAGCGGATCGGCGGCTCATGGTTCACCTCCTACCCGGGCCTGGACACTGAGGAAGACCGCTGCCTTCCAGTGCAGCCCCTCGCTGTCTGGCAGCTCCACGGGATGATGATAATTCGCACCTAAACAAAACACTGCGATAAGCGTGCTGTCATTAAAGTCTGCGAGTTTGGCTAATTGAATAAACTCCCGAGCATTTTCCTCCAATGGCAGATCTCTCAGGAGTTGAGTGGCGAATTCCATTTCCTGTGATTGTTGTCGATCGTCCTGACATGCTTCTCCAGGTTTCCCCGGCGAGCAAGGACGGATCTGAGATGCAGGATGAATGCAAATGAATGCATTGGCAGTGGCGATTCTACATTGAATTACTCCCTGGACGAGACCCCTTCTTAGCGCCCCCAACTCAGAAATAATCAAAAAGTCGAAAATAAAGAATTGGGTAGGGTTTAGGGAGGTCTTTATTTTCCCAATAAAGGTGTCAACGATGGCATCTGTCACGATCCAGAGACGGGAAGACATGCGGAATCACTTGCAAGCTTTTATTAACAATTCAACGTCAATACAGGTGAGGTCAACAATGGCAATCAGGAACATAGGAGTCAAAGACAAGAGAATAATCAGAGAGAGAGAGCATGGATCATCAACGGTAAATCCAGATACATAAATGAACATGAATGGACACGGGAAGATGCTTACAGAGGTGGCAAGAAACACACGCAATGATTAGTGGGGAACACAAGGAGATCTGGGGTGTTTATACAGGAGATAATGACAGAGGGGTGGAGAACATATCAGTGACCATGACAACACATGAGGTGGGTGGAGAAGCGAGTTTATTTATAATTAGTACATGGGAAAACAGACATGAAATATACAGAGAATCTAAGGCTGGAGTGCCAAATGCAGTCTCACTGGCAACTCCAGCTGGGTGTAACAGCATCTATTTAATGATCCAAAAGCGTATTATTCATATGAAATTGTCAGAAATTAAAATTAATTGTTGTTTGACGCGGCGAAGGTGGATAGTGTATGCCGTTATGTTTTTTTTTTTTTTTTAAGATTAGCTTAAGCGTATGATATAAAGAAATAAATAAAAAAACGAATTTACAGTATTCTAAATTGATTCTTAATTATTGAAATGACTAGACTATTCATTATGTTTCATGTTTTATACCTTTTCTACAAATACGTATTGGTGTTGTATTGTTGTTCATATAGGATTAATTATTAATAATAAAAAAAAAACACCCACACACACAAAAACACTGTCCCTAAAGCCATGATAAGCGGTATGTGTTGAATATGACTAATCACAAGAGATCTGATCCTTGCCTTCAAAGTCACAAAAGTTTATTTGAGGAGCGAGCAGGGGTTGAGCAGTTGAGAGAGCGCAGAGGGTCGAGTGAGCGCTGTTTAGCGCCATTCTTGTCAGAACGCATTTTGCACGCACATAGTGCTGGGTGCTCTAGCGGTGCAGAAATGCTCCCTCACGAGAATTGTTTTCCGCGCGTTAGGTCTGAGACTAGGCCATAGTCACAGGTAGGCTATGATAGATAATAGAAAATCGCTTAGGGGTGCAGATGAATTAGTAAGCTTGAGGTTCACAACTACCTACGACACCATTTAATACATTAAACAACTGATGCATTTACCCAAAATATTATCATTTACATTAGTTAACAACATTTATTGTGATCTTAAAATTATATTTAAAAGAAAATAAAATTTCACTCCTCTGGGGCCCTCCCGCTACTTGGGGCCCTGGTAATTTAGTCCCACTTTTTACCCAAATACAACGCCCCTTGAGCCGGCCCCCACGTGTCATGAAAAATGCCTCAGTCTGTCTGAGCCAGTGGAAAACCAACAAGCGGCTGTCCCTAGAACAGTAAACACACCGTTTACAGAAAGACATACACAGACTTATTAAAAAGTTGTTTTGTCCGAACATGAAAACAGAGGTAAACACACAGGAGTTCAGAGTTAGCTGGGCGCTGGAGTGCCCTCTAGTGGCCTGAACTGGCGCATCCAGCTGATCGTTACATTATCATTGTCTGTGTCTTGCTTCACCTGAATGAAGACAGAGAACATTGTTCATAATTCAAAATTTCAAAATTTCAAAATTTCAAAATTTCAAAATTTCAAAATTTCAAATTTTCAAATTTTCAAATTTTCAAATTCAAATTGGTCATACAGTCTTTACTTCTTTACACCTAACTTAGAGCTAAAGCAGTCTGATACGGTATGTTATTTGTTCAAATAGATATATTAACCATATGACCCTAGACTGTCTAAACGTATACCTGAACATATGTTGATGATGTTAACCATTTAAAAAGTATCTGTTTTATTTGTGTTTACCTGGAGAAATTGATGAAACTGAAAAAAAGGCCCCAATACCAAGCCCTGAGGAATACCAAATGATTACTGAAGCTCTAGACACTTGTACAGCTACTGCAAATTTTTGGTTTGACAGAAAACAGTGCCACATAACATAATGCAACATAATCAGTGACCAATACGCCACATTCTAAATGTAATAATATTACTACAATTAACATTAACAAAATATGATAGTTTGAAAAATACTTTGCTCACTATGCATAAAATATCTTTAAAAACCAAAGTGACTATAAGCCCTAGACCTACTTCGATAATCAAAATGACATGTTCACATTTCAGAGTTGGCAACCACTGATTAGGGTTTTGTCAAGTTTTTGCAAGAAGTGAAAAATCTTTATTTAAAAGTGAAGTGACAAACTTAAACCAAAAAAGGTTTTACAGTCTGACTCCTTTGGAAAGTTCCACAACAGTTCCACAGTTTTTAATTCTCTAGATCCTTTTATAGCCACCTATATAGTGGTTTAATAAATAAAACCAGTACACTCAAACTATAATATAAAACAAAGAGCGTATTTCAATCTTCAAAAACCAGTGAAATTATTAAAAACAATTCTTTATAAGAGGAAGTTTCCTTTCTCAACCAAAGATAATGCAACAAAACATTCCATAAGCTGTAGCTGTAGTATATGTACCGTATATATGCCCTTTGCTGCTAAAATTAAGGTTATCTGTTCAATATATTATGCATGCCTGATAAAGCAGTTTTATAATTGTATATAACATGCAGTTCTCATCTGAATGCCAGTCATAATAATTCATGGTTCTTTGCAGATGTTTTATGCTGTAAGTTACAAAGTCCTAAATACCTGACTGTTGAAGCTGAATAATTTGAATGTTGTAAACTTACCTTCAACTGAGAAACATTCAGCTCTGTTTTAATGTTGCAGCAGGTATATTCAAATGCCTTCAAAAATCTGATGTACATTCTATACTTACAATAACATATAAGTAATTGATGCATTTTATGTGATAGAATGTATATATATATATATATATATATATGTATACACACACATATGTGATTTATATGTTTTTACACTGTAAAAATTATAAATGTTGGCAATTCATATGTTGTCATTCATGTTGCAACATTAGGCAGAAATGGTAGAAATAGTTTGTTAAGGTATTTTGGTGAAAACAGCAAGTTCATTTGCAGAATTTGTAAAAGAAAAAAAAAAACATTTCAGTGACAGATTTAAACCAGAAGAGGTCAGCATCTCTCCATTTGTTTATTCTTTTGTTTATATATTCTTTCATGAATTCATTTAGGATTCAAAATTAAACTAAAACAAGAAAGACACTTTAGACTGACATGAGTTCTTGTATATAGAAACATAATCAAAGACTGGGTATTTATGAAGAAACAGATCTTTAGTGCGAATTACTGTATTTTAAATAGCTAAATTAAACCTGTAATTATTTCGGTGGCATTGAGACAAAATCCCAGTGATACCACTACAATGGATGTCTTTTTCATTCCGTTTTACCCTAAAATCACAAAATGATGAATTTGTTTTTTATTACATATACTGTATAAGATTGTCACAAGTAAATGCAGAAGCTATTGTGAATTTACCTTTAAGCAATAAATCATGTGTTCTTGCGTAATAATCCAATATGCACATCTTTACACAGAAAAGCATACAATTCATTATCCAATCAGACTTGTGTAATAATCATACAAGCACTTAGATTGCGACATCCCAATAAAAACTGTGGAATAAACATGTTTGCTATTTTGCTAAACCCAAATATACCTGATACAACCAACAAAATATGACAAAAATATGATGTCTTCAAGCAGTTTGCTTTATAATGTGGTACATGCTTCAACATTGTGGATCACACTGAGTTCACGTTTTTCTTAACAATGTTAATATTGAGAGCTCTAGAATAGCGAAGCTCTGGTTTAGACATATATTGTCTCTTTTATGGCTTCAGAAATTGCAGTGCATGTTTCATAACGTTTCTCAGCAGTGACGCAAAACCACTTCTATAACCAGAACTAAAAGTGATCATTGCATTCCTCAGGCCTTTTTAATGAATGTAATGAAAGCATAATTACAAATTCACCATGATTATGTTTTGTTTTGATATCATAACACAGGCCAATTCCGATTGGCTGGACAGACAATTTATATGCATTCAAAAAGACGGTTACTTGTCATTTAACAGAACAAGTGAAGTTCAAATTTCATATAAATATATTTTATTATACTAAATTAAATATCTGTCTATGATAGATTTGTTTTTGCTGATATGAGCGGGTAATGCATAACAACATTGAGGTACTGTGTAAGGGAAATCAAGTTCATTATTTTTACTCTTTGATCCATTTAACATAAAGCGTGCATGTCTTGCCAAATGCTGTTTGAGGAAGAAAAAAAAAGTTTATGAAGATTTTACATTAGGTAATATTTAATTTTGTAAGCTTAGATGTTAACTGCTAGAGGTTAACTTTTTTCAAACTGCTGGTCTCTATATGTGATTTTAATTTAGTGGATGTTTAAAGTTGTCAAGTTCTCATGTCATAACCACATATTTACTGTTGTTTTTTTACACTGATGTTTGACATCCAGAAAATGTCACAATAGCTTTCGTCATTTTCAACAGCATTTCTATTGTTTCATGGCTTAAAACCTAACAAACTAGTTGCAGTGAAATATTTAGATATTTCTTTGTCTTTTAAAAAAATGGCACTTGGTTGTTATATGATACAAAGACATTCACAGTTTTAGGTGTGTCTTTAGTTTCCAAATACTTTCTGGTCACCCTGTACATAACAACTGAACCAATCTTCACTTTAAAGTTAGTAAAAGTGATTGTGTAATATCAGCTATCAAGTTCATGCCAATGAGGAAATGTAAAAGGACAGTGTTAGATCACAGATGCATTTTACTTTTTACTCTTTAAAGTGCTTCATTAACTGTTCATAAACTAAGATGCTGAGGAAATACTGTATATGACTTTAAATGAACACCATAAAAAAATGACCGTATGACTTTATTTGAATTAAAATAGAATATTACCTAATTTTCACAAAACTGGACATCACTTTTAAGAATGAATGTTTTAAGGAGGCTGTTTATTACTCACAAATGAGTGCCTTATTCTGCGTGACTATATTTTAGACCCAATACCTAAACCTAACAACTATTATCTAAGCAGCAAATTAGGAGTTTACTGAAGCAAAAGTTAATTAGTTAATAGTGGTCCTTAAAATATAGTGTGACCAATCACTTTTATTATAGGCTAGATTTTGATCTTTTTAAAATGTAAAAATTTAAAGCATCAATCCCTGGAAAAGATAACTTAGTGCAATTTAAAATAAAAATAAATAAAGTCCTTTTGTGTTGCGTGGAAGCTGAAAGTCAATCTGAAAGGGTTTTATTATTATTATATTTGGTTCATTTTTACTTTAAGACAAAGCTGAGAATGTGAGAGCAGTTTCAAGAAACTCTCCTTAAAATCCATATTGTTTATGTGTGTTTTGCGTGAGTGACAATCACATGTGGTGAAATAGTCCATTGCTATCACAGGAATTAAGTTACTAAACACTGATTAATTTACTTTGACTTTTGTCAGCACAGTCAGATGGGTTGGACTGTTTTTGTACTCTTGAAGTGATTCTTCTTGACTTAATCCATGGCTTTTTGTGTGACTCAGTCTGATTACGGCTTGATGGTTTGACATGATGTAAGAAAGCTCGGAGAGTTGCTGCTTTCTATTCACAACTTCACAGTTACATTATATTAGTCCTACAGATGCAAATGTTAATACATTTTCCTTAATGTTGTCTTCACTAAAAAAGGTAGAAAACTGAAAATACAGTAATAGCATTAAGTAAAATAAAATGTGTTTTTATGAATAGTCATCTTAACAATGTACAGTTCATCATCAGATAAAGACTGTGCATGGTGTCTCCTGTTGTTCTGCTTCTGTGAAAGTGTCATACAGACAGTGTTTTTGTTGTCATTGTTTTTTGCCATTTTTGTGCTGTTTGTGTAACCAAAACTGCCATGATCAAACTTTCAATTAGTTTCAATAAAAAAAATGCAATAAAGAAATTAAAAATGGCAAATAATGACAAAAATAACAAAAAATGTACAACTTTTTTTTTCTTTTGCGTGAGTGCAAATCAGAACTTGATTATGTCTGTATATGAATGTGAAGAAATATTGCTGGAGACTGGATGTGATGTACAGGGTAGTGAATAGTGGAAGAGATCAGGGTTTGTCAATTTGGTCAAATTTACTGCTCAATCTGAGTGGATTGTCTCTTTTGCAAAAAAATTGTCACTCAGAAATATGAATACAGATTACAAAACACTAACCAAAAC
Source organism: Enteromius afrohamiltoni (assembly GCA_034779775.1). NCBI lineage: Eukaryota > Metazoa > Chordata > Actinopteri > Cypriniformes > Cyprinidae > Enteromius > Enteromius afrohamiltoni. Next base: position 21,894 of record JAUYWG010032164.1, read on the forward strand.
CATGGTTGCGCATCGTGATGCATTGAGATATCAAACCGTATTGATAACATTATAATCATATTCAAAACGGACCCTGAGACCAGTGTACATTAGGCGTGACCCTCAATCAGTGTTTGGTGCTTGTACATCAGTGTCAGTCATCTATCGTTTCCTCAGATTTTAGGCATTACTCATGGGTAGGGTTAGGTTTAGGTGTAGAGATGTGGTCAAAACTACAATTTTGGAATAAAATGTTGTTCCAGGGTCAACAAAATATGTTAACCCAGGAACACGCCTAACTCAGCAAAATCAGGACGTGCGTATATTCACACTTATGCTGAACTGCTAAAGTTCAGGATAGTGGACCCTCTCACATTCAAAGGCTCATCATAGGGTATATGGCATCCTTAACCATGCCTATGCAGAGAATCAACTATTTGACTATTGTGGTTCCCTGACCAAGGCCCCCTGGGAATGGACACATTGGCACACAGCTGGCCCAAGCCTATACAAAAATGTGTTTCCCTCTGTGAGGCTTTATGTGTGGATTCTGTGCCAAGTCAGGGAGGACATGGAACAGCTCTTGTTTTGGCCACATTGTTGGCCCAGCAAGACAATCTTCATACTGGCTTTTACTTTCTTCAACTAGTATCAATTTTTTCAGTCTGTAAAATCTGGGGGTAAATCGTGTAGTGTATTTCAAGCTCAAAGTGTACTTGGACGCTATGGTGGAAAACCAGTAGGTGGTAGATCAATGTCAGTTGAACATAGTGTTTATGAAGATGGCATTCATGACTGTGCTCACTTCTGTCAAGAGGTTGGGGATCTCCAAGCACTCTCCATTAATGAATCATAGCTAGAATTTGTACCAGCAGGTTCCCACCACTCCTTCAGAAATAAGGTGGTAACCTTGCAAGTCATCTTTCAGACTTTCAGAATGCCTTAACAGCTCTTTTGTCTGCTGTTATGTTTATATGGGTCTGTAGCTGTCATCATAACCTTCACATTGACTTTATTTAACATGCACACTTTTTGATTTGTGTGATCCATCTGTATCAAGCTATTATATTGTGAATTTCTGCTAAATATGTTGTATATTATAGGCCATCATCAATGGGTCTTATAGTTCATTGTTACACACACACACACACACACACACACACACATATATATATATATATCTTCTGCCATTCATGTAGGGTCTGGCATATGGGATGATGTCAGATTATATCAACCCTTTGATATCCTCATTCATCACTGACGTCTTTGAGGTTGTTGTAGTATCTGTCCTGGAGTGCGTTTCCCAAAGGCATAGTTAGCCTACTATGGTCGCAAGTTCCGTCGTTACCAGCATAGTTCAATGATTCAGTGTTTCCCGAAAGCATAGTTCCAACGAACATTCGCAGTCAACGTCAAAAACGTACGTGGTTTGAACTACATTTATTTATGTATTTTTGCACGTCCATTCTAAACGCTGTTTTTTGCGCATGTGCAAAAAAGGCTAAGGAAACCTCGGAGTATGGCATGGTTAGTTATAGTGGTTTATCAGCGAGTTACATCGTTGTTCGGGAAATGCACCCTTGAGCAGTTAAACTTGCTTGTTCTGGACATTTGAGGAAATTCTCAGAGAATATTCTGCACATCCATCATCATGTTTGCAGCCAGATCGTTCTTACAACAACGAACAATGAAATTCTGTTCACAGTTGTTTTCATTTGAGTGATTATGTTACAGGCCAGTTGTCATGTAGGTGCTGGTTTCTGAAAAAAAAGAAATGTCTTAAATTTTGGTAAATGATGTAATAGTGGCTTTTTGTGTCATGGTAATTTAAAACACATGATAAATGTTTGTAAGAAGTACAGGTTATAAAAATGTCATGTGGTGCAACTTGTCAAAATACAATATATTTCTTAATAAAAATGTCA